>CM031238.1:32118168-32255973 GCA_018340775.1 Taxus wallichiana var. yunnanensis | reverse complement strand
AAGTTACGTATTGCTATGGTATCGATAAATGGGAGGAGAGTCAACACATTACTCACCTACGGAGTTTCAGTTTCTCATCACGAAGTTTAACTAACAACAAGCATGTCATCCACTCCTTTGCTTCAATAAATTTCTCCCACATGCATGCACGGCTATCTTCATACTTTACTTCATCTTCGCTGTAATTAAGGTGAGGTGGAAGAGAAATAAACTCCGGTAGGGTCCAAAAGACTTTATCCTGATAAAAGAGACTAATGAAACCCGTGAGAATCCGGGGCTTGTTCTTCCAATCTGCTTCAATAGTTTGTTGCCGTCTCTTCTCTACTCCCTTTCCAATGACTCTCGTGGATCTGCCTCTGGCAGGTTGTGAATTTCACCTTTAGAGTGAGACTCTCCCATGTGATCCTCGAAAGCTCCCAAGTCGACGATCAAGTAAGTCTCGATTCGGATTGTCCACCGTAGGCTTAGAATCTCCAAGAATTGCCGACCTTTGGGCATCGACACTATTCTCGAGGTGGTTCCTGCTTCTTTTGGCACGAGAAGGGAGTGGTGCCCAACAAGGCCGGCAATGAAGATCGAAATTTGGTCCCAGAAGCTCCCGAGAGGAGGATTTTCTTCCTTTGTCACAACCAAAGGTGCACTCCACGCAAAAGAGGAAGAAGAAACTACGGGAGAAGCGGGGACCAAGAGACAGGAGCTCATGACACTGTGGTCCTCGGCACTGTTGACTGCCGAGATGTGAGTAGAGCACTAGAGGCAATAGCGGTAGAAGAATCGCAGCACCCGGAAGTTCGGTGCTCTTGACCTCCTTGTCCTTATCTCTGGCTGGCTCTTCGTGAACATTTGCAGAGTTGGCATCTCACTTTCTTCACTTTCACCGAGAACAATGATGTTCTCCTCGGCCCTATAGTTAACTCGCCTCGTTTTCTTGGAGGGTCATTCTCTCGCAGTTCCTTCTTTACCTCTTTGAGTTTCTTCTTATATACTGGGTAGATGAAGAGGAGTAGATTTAGTAGGTTCTTGTGTTGATGAGGAAGGAGGGGTTTGCATTAGTGTTTCATACCTTAGAACGATGTCTCTTCTTATTGGTGTCGAGTCATCCTTGGAGCTGGATTCTCCCGAGTGCCTCTTGAATTCTCGGATCTTCTTATCGAACCCGAGCACCTTAGTCCCTCTGACTAGGACCGGAGCAAGAATCTCACCTAGGTCATCCCTCTCTTTCCCTGCTCCAATCCAGGAGTCCTCCGGAGGGGTGTGCTTAATCACATTTTCATACTCATACGAGTATAGGTCGAGAATTGTCATCCCTGGAGACCTTCAGAACTTGGCATGCATTTAGAGTTCTTGAATCCAATCGGCAGGGAGAACCTGCCACAATGCCTTCTTCGGCGGCTTCAAAATCATCTACACAAACTTAAAGTCTTACCTGCATCTACCCTATGATGGTAGATTATCTTGATGTTCTGTTTCAATAAACTTCTTCAAGTCAAAGCAGGTTCTGGCTTGAAGAAATGAATAGTGATAGGGACCCGTGGCTCTTTCTATGTTCGAGCATCTAGAGTCATTTATGCAAGTAGTTTCCCTGTAGAGATGGGAAAGTGCAAGCCAAAAATCTTCTTATCTCTCGCAAGTTCTATGTAACTTGTCTAGTTGCCTACATATTTCTATCAAGGCCATTTTGTCATTGCTGCAAGTAACATGGGAAGCCGCAGAGGGTGTTCTCATAGCAAAGAAGCTCCGATATAGGAAAATTTCCTGAATTGATGAAATAGGCTCCATACTGCGTGATATCGTTCATGGCTTCATCCAAAACCTTCTAGTAGTATCACTTTCGAGCAATCGACCACGTACATGGTGAAAGCATCATTGACCCTTCCGAAATTGCGGTTGCTTTGGTCTCTAGGGTGAATCATGCGGCAAGAAGTTATTATATCTTGGATCATCTTTGTGTGCATCTATATAGGAGAAACCAAACCACCGCCTTGATGCTTAGTCTAGGTGCATACATCGAAGTATGAAGTCATATAGAAATTCTTTGTTTCTTTGAACGTTGGGCAATGCCTGCTCCGCTAAATTCATACCGATGATCTCTCGCCAGCTTGATGTTTTGTGTTCCTCGCACACCATGGTGATGAGCGGGCACATCCGAAATGAAACTCATTGGTGGAGGGCAAACCCATAACCCGAGCCACCAGGATTATGAAGTCTCGACAATTCTTCGTTGAAATGCGCTCTAAGAGGGTTTTGGTTAGGCGAGAAGCACCTTTCTTAGGTTCTTCAACCAAGACTTCACCACTCGCGCTTATATTTCTCCTTTGTCTTGATCGAATAGGGTTCATGCTTGATCCCGGAGAGGCACTATAACATTGT
The DNA here is from genome assembly GCA_018340775.1 of Taxus wallichiana var. yunnanensis. Classification (NCBI taxonomy): domain Eukaryota; kingdom Viridiplantae; phylum Streptophyta; class Pinopsida; order Cupressales; family Taxaceae; genus Taxus; species Taxus wallichiana. Next base: position 32,253,603 of record CM031238.1, on the reverse strand, counting down.
CCAACTCCGGAATCCTTAGAGCGGCGCAATGGTGGCAGCGTCCTAGCTTGGCAATGGGTTCCCCATGTACATTTGTCAATTCGCCGAAGCGGGTCGAAGTGAGCTCGCAGATGAAAGCACAAAGACGATGACACCTTATCGAGATTGGGAAACCACCTGCAAAATCCAAACCGCTATCATGAATCATTTGTGCCATTGGTGTAGGGTTTGCACCGCCATTCTTGCCCAAAATCGCACTGAAGTTGAGATGACGACGGCTTACATTTGTCCCAATATTGCTAACGCAGACTTCAAGCGGAGAAATTTGCTCCTCGTCCCCCGAAACTTGATCTTCATATTGATAGTCTCGGAGGTCGCAACCTAGACTCGGGAAGGAATTTGCAAAGGGAGGGGATATTTGCTGCAGGTTTTGAAATTGCAAGGGTTCGAGCAAAAGATAGCATGGAAGTAGTACGAAAAATGCAAAGGAAATGCTCATTATATAACCGTTGGAGAGAGGAATGAATTTAATGCGCATTGAATACACAACCACCAATTTGAATAGCATCATACTTGGAGTGAGCGGAAAAAACTAAGTGTGAATGACACTGTGCACGCTTGGGACATGTGAGACACGAATGCGCGAAACACGTGGCTCTTAGCCGATTCGGGTGAAACAGGAGAGGATGCACAAATGCTTTTGAACGATTGGGGCGAAAAATGCGCGAAGCACGCGGTTCGGATGATTCAAAATTGGGCAGTTGGCCCGCTTGGACTTGGGACAAAAAGTTCCTGAGTACACGCCAGCTTTGGCCGTTCGGGAGAAATTGAAACAAAGGCGCATTTTTGAGAATGGGACATTTGGGACGAAACGCGAAGGACGCTGAACGCAAATCGCTGCTAAATCACGAGTGAAACAATTTGCATTTTTGATTTGGGACAAGGAGCTCGAAGCTCGCAACGACACGGAGTTTCGTGAAAATTGAAAGCTCGCACTTTTTAACTTTGGGACATTTGAGACATGAAAGTCGTGAGTACTCGGCCTGGAGTGATTCTACCAAATTGGAACAACTTACACAATAAGTTTTGGACACTTGGGACAAAATTTTCCGACGGGCCGAAAATGGGACAACTTTCTGTGGATTTCGCCGATCGGGAATAGAATGCACTTTCATTTCTTGGGACAATTGGGACAAAAAGTTCCGACAGTTCGAAAATCACACAAAATGACCCAAAACACAGATTTTTTCAATTTCACGACTTAGGCACTTCAGTAGAAAAACACTTAAACTCAAAATTTTGAAATTTTTACTCTTATCGAGCGGGAATTTTGAGTGGACAACAAATTGCCTGCTCGGGGATGACTTGGCATAAATTCTCGGAATGAGACAAGGCAAGAACTTAGACAAACTCGGTGAAGGCATAAACCGGTTGCCTTATCCATTGGGCAAAGGAGTCAAAAACAAACCAATACAGAGGGGCAACACACACAACAACGTATGGAAAACACGGCAAAAGTAGAAAAGCAAAAACACCGCATACGTAATATACAAAAGGGACTCCCTAGTCACCTATGACTTGAACAACTTCAAATCTGCCCACTATAAGGAAGTGGGAGGGGAGAACCATCCATGTAATCAAGATAGAAAGAGTTCTTACCAGAAGAAAGTGTCTTATCTTGAAAGGTACAAGCCACAGGAATCAAATTTTCCATGACTCGCCATGAGGTTCATGTCTTTGTCCCATAACAGCCACGGTATCTCCAACTTGGAACTCTCAACTTCTAGCTTTCTTGTCAAACGGAATCCTTTACCTTCTGGGCGGTGAGCAGATATCCGTCGCTAACCTCCAATCTGTCCTCGTTCAGTTTGTGCAGGTACATGATTCTTTTATCCAGAGCATCACTGAAACTAGTATCTTTAATGGCCTTCATCAGGTGCAAGGCTGGCAGTTCCACTGTCACTGGCAATTGAGCTTACTCCATACACCACTTGAAAAGGAGACATTCCAATGGCTCTTTTAGGTGTGATCCCATCTCGCCCAAAGAGCATCATAAAGCTTCTTATGCCAGTTTACGAGACTCATTGACCAACTTCCTTATGATAGTCACCAGATTTTTGTTGGTGGATTCTGCTTGTCCATTTCCCTGGGGATAATAATCTGAAGAATGAGCCAGAGAGATGCCATAACCATAGCAGAAATCCATTATCTCGACGTGGAGGGAGAAGTTCGAAGCATTATCTCTGCTTCTGATATTGTTAGGTACACCATACCTTACCAAGATGTTCTCTTTGATGAAGTTGCATACCACTTCGTAAGTAGTGCTCTTGACCGAATAGCTTCCACCCATTTGGTGAAGTAGTCGCTGGCGATTAGCACATGAGTGTGACCAGCACTAGAAACAAAAGGTTGAGTGCACCAGTGAAGTCCGACCCCACTTGTTTGAAATGGTTCCTCAATCACAATTGGCTTGAGAGGCAAAGAGGCCAATTTAGGTCTTCCCACAAAGGTCCGACAAGCCTCGCATTTATCCACCCACTTGGATGCATCTATGAACAAGGAAGGCGTAATATCCTCCCCGGAGTATCTTGTGAGTCATGGATCATGATGAATAGTGCCCTCCACATGTCTCGATCATGAAAAGCCGAGAGCAACTTTCTCTGTTGTTCCTTGTCCACACACTTTGAAATCTCCCATCTAAACCATGCTTGAACAAGGCATTTTCCCACAGTACATATGTGCGTTGATCTCAATTTAATAAGTCCTCTTTTTCCTCGGTAGTTAAATGAGAGGGCATTCCCCATAGTGAGAAAATGGGTGATGTCGAATACCATTCATCGATTGAACTAAGGAATAGAATAGTAGGAATGTCACTTTCTCCTCCAAAGAACTCATGTTTGGCTCCTTCAAGAATGAGCTCGCAAAGACCTTTTCACGAACCAGCTTGGTTGGTTTGATATCAATGTCATATTCTTAGACCTTAGCCACCCGGTTCCCTCTCTTGGATCCAAATTCTTGTGTGTAAGAATTGACTTAACAGATTGTATACGGAACCAAACACCATAGAGTGAGAGTTGAGGATATAGAAAGCATCGGCCCTTGATAAACCGGTACTCTTTTGCAAAAGCATGCTTCTCCATCATGGTGTATTTTAGCTCATGATTCTTCGAGATATAGCTCATGAAGGCAATTGGTAGCTTGTTTTATCGAGAGTCTTCTTGGGTTAAGACAATGTGGTATTATCAGATAGCATAGCAATAGATGATGAAGTTTTCTTTGAAATCAGAGACGAGGCCAAAGCGGAGTTTTAGCAATAGCTTTCTTGATACCCTCAAAGGATTCCTTTCCTTGAAGACCAACCAAATGTTTGCTTCCCTTTCATCATCGAGAAATGTTCAAGGTTAATTCAACAAAATCGGGGATGAATCTTCTTAAAAATTGATCTTACCAAGAAGGAATGCACGCCTTTTTCTTTTGGTTGGGAGAGGAATTTGCTCGATGGCTTGAACTCTCGTTGGGATCAATCTTAATACCATCCTTAGAGATGATGTGCCCTAATAGTTTTCCTTACAGTAACACGTAAGATGATTTTAGGATTTAAAGAAATCCCATGCTCTCGGCATCTTGCGCGAGAACCGTTTCAGGGTGGTCAAGTGATCCGCTCTTGTCTTTGAAAACACTTTACAAAGTCATCAAGGTATATGAAAATACATTTCCCTTTCAAGCTTCCAAAAGCCAAATCCATAGCTCTCTACGGAAAGTGGCACTAACATTAATCAGCCCCGAAAGGCATTCTCTTGTAGGCAAAGGTACCCCAGGAGTAGTGAAGGTCTGTCTTGTGTTGATCTCGCAAAGTATCAACCTCTACACGATTGTATCCCAAGAATCCATCAAGCATAGATAACATTTCGATCCTCATTCTGCTTGCAATATTTGATCCATCATAGGCAAAGGGTAGTTATCTTTCGAGAAGCTTTGATTCGGTTCCGAAATCAACACGAGATGCGGATCTCACCATTTTTCTTCCTAACAGGCACTATATTTGCGATCCATGTCGAATGGTGAATGGGAAAAATAATTTTTGCCTTCAACAACTTCACGGATCTCTTGAAAGATGGTGTCGGCTATTTTTGATTGACTTGCCTCCTTATGCTTGAAAGGCTTAATTCTGGTTTGAGAGGAATAGAATGTCTGCGTATCTTTTGGCTTGAAGGCTTTTAGATCTTCATAAGAATAAGCAAGAACATCCTTATACCTCCTTAGAAGATCAATTGCTTTTCTCCTCTCGTCGGTTGTGCAACATTTTCCAATATTTACTAGCTTGGGGTCGAGAACTCCCTATATCAATCTTATCATACTCACTTGATCTTGAGGTCCAGTCAAACTTTAGATTTCACATATCATCATGTTTATCAAACAACTCCTCCAAACTCACCAAACCTTTGGGAATCTTGTTTCCTTTGAGTTTAATGCATCCTTCCCGATCTTTCTTCTCCTTGGGTGACACTTGGTCGAGGACACACTTTCACGAGGTAGGTTGTCACTTCCCTCAAAATACGGTTGTTCGAAATTGCCCTTGAGTTCCAGTGAAGGAAAGTAAATGCTTTGGTCATCGTTGAAAACTTGCCGCTTATTGGTATTATCGTACACTAGGCGGTGGACCAGTTCAATAGTGAACTTATCTTGAGAGAATTCGGGATGGGGAATCGGTAGTGACCCCGAGATGGCCGGTGAATCAGCCCCCGCTTGTTCTTTTCTCTAGGTATTGCTTGAATGGAGAAAGCATCAAGGAATTCAATTGAATCCCAAACTTGATTCCGGTAATGCTTCACCTCCCATTTTACCTCGAAAAGGCTTCCCACTTGCTTCACAATCAGCCTCGCATCACCACGAGCCGAAGATTTTTACACCTCGTTCTTTTGCCACTTGCAGCCCAAGAATGAGAGCCTCATACTCTACGTATTGTTAGTGTTTTCGAACCGCAACTTAAATGAAAAGGGTGTAGGTAGCCTTCGGTGACACTAGCAGGGACACCAGCTCCGGAACCAGTGAGGAACAACTTCCATCAAATTCTAAAATCCAAACACCATTGGGATCTTTAGGTGATACTTTGGAGGGTTGGATTTCATCGGGGAGACGTAATCATGTAATTACCATGACCCATGTCCTCATAGAGTATTTGTGCCTTAGGATCATCCATTTTCTCGCACAATATACTCAGTTGTTTCTCAGGCAGCTTCTTCATGTGTCCATTGACAGGTATGAGTGCATGTGACCAATCCATTTGAATCTCTCCACCCACATCTTTACAGAAGTTCCTACTTAGCAACATTCCATAAGAAGGAGGAATGTCTGCTACTAGGATGGTAGCCAAGACTTTCTTTTCAGGCAAAGCAGCAAAAGCCACTTGTGCATCTTTAATCCTTCCAACCAAAGGCACTTCCTTACTTTCCATGGAGTAGCAAGATCCATAAGTACGAGTGAGGGTCAAGCCTAAAGCATGAGCTACTTTAGCAGGCATCACATTATCTGAGGCTCCGGAATCTATGACACAGTTACTGAGCCTATGGCCAGCTATAAGAAGTGTTACATAAAAAGGCTTGATTTTGTCACCAGGCGAGGTGACAAAGCAGGCGGCTGACCAGGCCATGGTGCGTATGAGGAGGGCAAAAGCCTTTAGAGGTGGTCTTGGAATGGGAATTAACAAATTGGATCATCTTGGCAAAAGCCTTGGGATGAGTTTGGTAGTACTCAGCTTCTGAGATTTGGACCTTGGTCCTTTTTAGGTGATCAACAATATCAAAGGATCCAGAGGTGGATGGACCATCATCATTTGGAATTCTAGGCTTATCAACTTTAGGAGAAAAAGAAGGAACTTTCTTTGAGTAGGATTGACAGGACTTACCTTTGGTGCAGATGAGGTAGGGATAGGAGATCCTCTTTTGCAATTACTGGGAATAGTTGCCCGCTGCTCCTTAGATTTCTTCATGGGGAGTGTGTTACTTTCTCCTTCCGCCTTGTGCTGTTCTCGAGTCATGACAAAGAAATGATTCACTATTCATATCTGCTACCACTTCATCATAGTCATCTCCATCATCAGTGCCTTCGGTGGTAAAGAAATTAACCCGAGATCCCTCAAGTTCTTCCGCCTCATCATCAAATTCCTCCAGAACTCCTCACAAGCTTCATTGTCCACATCATCATCCAGCCTCTTCAACTTCACAGTGCATTCACAGGAACTTTAACCGGGAGGTCCTTCAAGTGCTAGTCTTGTGTGGGAGCGAGCAAATGATTTCTCTGGGCTGAAAATTTCTTCTTGGAACGTCTCGTATAGGGCATGCTTTGAGCTAGTTGTTTCTTTATAGCGGCGAGATCATTTGCAAGTTTTGGACTAATGGATCAAGATAGGTCCGAGGGGTGGAAGAGGAAGAAGTAGCGATTTAGATTTGGGAGGATCTCTTCTCAACTTCCCCGACATGATCAAGTCATCCTCGACACCGATGTGACCAATTCTTGATCCAACTAACGCTTTGAGATTAGCCCTTCTCGAGCATAACCGACTTTGGGCGTTTGAGCGTTTAGAAAGAAACATTTTGAATTTGATCAACCGGTCGAGTATTTACGAGGAATTTTGTTGATCGGTCATTGAATCGAGCCACAAATTCTCTCATGGGTTCTCGATGGATCTTTCTTTATCTCGAGAAATTTGGGCAAGCGGGGCATGCACATCTTCTCCGGCTTGAAATGGCTTTCGAACCGAAGTTCTCATTGTATTCGATCGGTGATGGCACCAAATCGGAAGGTGATAGAACCAATCAAAGATCATTATCTCAGAACGCCTCAACGAATGTACCTTACCGAGGGCGTCTTCATGTTCAACTCCCAAAACCCCACATGCAACTATGAAGGCCGCAATGTGTTCATCAAAGTGTACTTTGCCATCACCTTTAAATTTGGGGAAGTTCTTTCGGTTACCTCTAGGTAACTCATGCAAAGGTCGAGTAAGGGCAGGGGCCCGGCACGTTGACCCCATGGCAATTGTGCGCATTCTTGAAATACGGCTTGGAGGGGAATCAGAATACCACGGCGAAGATCAAAGCTCGTAGAGATTGGGACTAGCGAGCTCGAAGGAATACCACACCGTAGGACTTCTATCTCGAGCAGGTGGAGTGCTCGTCGAACGAGTTCTTCTATTTAAAGGAAAGGAAAACCTGTTGCTCCAAAAGTGAAACCGAGAATCTTCGATACAAGGGCCCTTCTCCCTCGAGTGAAACGCGGATCGTCGATCAAAGGATGATCGAAAAATTGCAGTCTTGGAATGCGATTTTCCCGGTAGGTCGGAGTCGCCAAAAATCAAGTTGGTCGTCAAATAGGACTTTTTAGAAGAGCAACAGTCAGGGGACAAGAAGTCCCTCCTCTTTAATGGGAGAGGTTCCCTTATTCGTAGAAGCGAACTTATTTACAAATGTACGAACATTGTTTTATGGTCAAACTTGGATATTACGAAAGTGTTTTCCACAAGGATCATCAATTACACAAGGACCGAGGAAAGGAATAAGAAGATGAGCGAGAATAGCAACATTCGAGAATTATAGATAGCGTAATAATTCTTCATGTATGCGAAGTTTCAAAGAATTTAAGACAAGATCATTTGCATTGGTGAATGAGATTAAATTTAAAGACACAAAGTTCCATAAATAACCTTCTTGATTCATTCATCAAGGACACAAAGTTCCTTCTTGGTTATACAAGATCGCTGTATTTCTTGGCCCAGACGATGCAATCGAGAGAGACTAACTAATTAGGAAAAAAATGATCTTTACAATATTAAAGAAAAACACAGAGATAACAAGAATTAGATAGACTAAGAATGGAAAGCCCTTTTGTATTGATTTCTTTAAGATCTATTTACACTTTCAAAGCAAATATCCAAGTTATTCCTCCTCTTAAAATGGTGTGGAAAGGCCATTATATAGCTTACAAGTCGAGCTTACTCTTCGTAACCGTTTCTTTTAACTAAAGAATAGTTAAGGATCGCCAATTGCAATACCTTAACTAATTACAAAGAATACGAAAAGAATGGGAAGAAGAGAAAAGAAAGGAGAAGGAGACAGGTGGCCAGCTACTGGGAGGGACCCACTGTCTTCAGAATCCGCTGCCTGAATTTCTTCAATGCCTCAGCTATGTCTCTGCCACGTGGAACTGACGTGTTGGGCGCGGTCGAGTCCAAAATCCCGACACTTCTCCATCTCTTTATCAAACTCGACGTGAGTATGATAATCTTTATTTGCTTCTTCAATGGCAGATTGAAGAGAACAAATTTCCTTCATCTTTTCCTTAGAGATGGAGCTTTCCTTGAATAGATTATCTTTGACAAAAGCTCTGAACTGAGCTTTGATTTCTTGCGGACAGGGGAAACACTGAGTTTTCATCCTGAAGATGACAATGTATATCCTTGAAAGCAGCAACAACCAGTGTCTTGAAAGCCTCTCCCTTCTGCCAGCTGTTCTTCATTTCTCCCAAAGCCTCCTCCAGCACCTTGATTTTCCACTCCACGCTGTAGACCCAAGATTTTGACAGTTGTCTTTGGCATCATCAAAAATATTATTCGCCAAAGAAGATGTTCTCATCCTGTCTATCCCATAAGGCGAAGGTCCACTATACAACCGCTCTGCATTTTGAGCTCTTTATCCATGGTATTGATAGTGGAGGAGAGCTTGATTGCACATTACTCACCTTTTCATGGAGTTTGAAAGCTTCATCGATGAAGTTTAATCCAAAGCAACAAGCATGTCATCCACCATGGCTTCAATAGCTCGCACATAGACATAATACTTGTGCATATCTTTGATACTTTGCACTTCATCTTGGCTTAGAATTACAGGAGGTGGAAGAGTAGTCAATGGGGTAGGGTCCAAGACTTTATCCTTAGATAAAAGAGACTTGATGAAACCTGTGAGAATCTGGGCTTGTTCTTCCAACTGTTCAATAGTTTGCCGCCCTTTCTCTACCCTTCCAATGACTCTTGTGACTGTCTCCTGGAGGTTGTGAATTTCACCTTCAGAGTAGACTCTCCCATAGGGATCCTTGAAAGCTCCAAGTCGATGCAAGTAAGTCTCGATTCTCGATTTGTCCACTTGTAGGCTTAGCAATCTCCAAGAATTGGGCGACCTTGGGCATCGACACTATTCTCGGAGGTGGTTCTAGCTTTCTTGGCACGAGAAGGAGTGGTGCCCAACAAGGTCAGAATAAGATCGAAATTTGGTCCCAAGCTCGAGAGGAGGATTTTCTCTTCCTTTTGTCAACCAAAGGTTGCACCCACGCAAAAGAGGAAGAAGAAACTGCAGGAGAAGCAAGGGGACCAAGAGACAGGGAGCTCATGACACTCAGGGTCTGCGTAGCTGTTGACTCAAGCTGAGATGTGAGTAGAGCACTGGAGGCAATAGCGGTAGAAGAATCAGTAGCACCTGGAAGTTCAGTGCTCTTGACCTCCTTGTCCTTATCTGCTGGGTCTTCAGGAACATTTGTAGGAGTTGGCATCTCACTTTCTTCACTTTCACTGAGAACAATGATGTTCTCTAGCCCTATAGTTAACTCTGCTGTTTTCTTGGAGGGTCATTCTCTGCAGGCTCCTTCTTTACCTCTTTGAGTTTCTTCTTATATACCTGGGTAGATGAAGAGGGAGTAGATTCGAGAGTCCTTGTGTTGATGAGGCGGGGAGGGGTTTGCATTAGTGTTTCAGACCTTGGAACTAATGTCTCTCTTATTGGTGTCGAGTCATCCTTGAGCTGGATTCTCCGAGTGCCTCTTGAATTCTCGATCTTCTTACTCGAACCGGCACTTAGTCCCGACTAGGAGGCGGGAGCAAGAATCTCACCGTGTCATCCCTCTCTTTCTGTTCCCAATCCGAGTCCTCCGTAGAGGGTGTGCTTAATCACATTTTCATACTCATACGAGTATAGGTCGAATTGTCATCCTCGGAGACCTTCAGAACTTGGTACGATGACTGAAGTTCTTGAATCAATTGCAGGAGAACTGCCACAATGCCTTCTTCCGGCTTCAAAATCATCTCGCATAGTCGCCCAAATTCTGGGTAGTCTTCTCGTATCTCGCCTATGATGGTAGATTATCTTGATGTTCTCATTCAATAAACTTCTTCAAGTCAAAGTAGGTTCTTGGCTTGAAGAAATGAACAATGATAGGACCGTGTGGCTCTTTCTATGTTCGAGCATCCAGAGCTGTTTTGCAAGTGTAGTTTCCCGGAGATGGGAAAGTGCAAGCTTTAAATCTTCTTATCTCTGCAAGTTCTCGTGCAACTTGTCTAGTTGCCTCGCATATTTCTATCAAGGCCATTTTGTCATTGCAGAACATGGGAAGCCGCAGAGGGTGTTCTCATAGCTAGTAAGCTTTGATATAGGAAAATTTCACCTGAATTGGATGAAATAGGCTCCATACCGCGATATCGTGTTCATGGCTTCATCGAAAACCTTCTAAGCAGATCACTTTTGAGCAATCTGACCACGTACATGGTGAAAGCATCATTGACCCTTCTCGAAATGCGGTTCTTTGGTCTCTAGGGTGAATCATGCGGGCAAGATAGCATATACTTGGATCATCTTTGTGTGCATCTATATAGGAGAAACCAAACCACCGCCTTGATGCCGCTTAGGTATACATCATGTATGAAGTCATATAGAACTTCTTTGTTTGCCGAACGTTGATACCGCTGCTCCGCCAAATTCATACTCGATGATCTCGCCAGTTGATGTTTTGTGTTCCCTCGCACACCATGCTGATGAGCGGGCACATCCAGAAATGAAACTCATTGGTGGAGGGCAAACCCATAACCCGAGCCAGCAGGATTATGAAGTCTGACAATTCTTCGTTGAAATCTGCTCGGAAGAGGGTTTTGGTTAGGCGAGAAGCACCTTTCTTAGGGTTCTTCAACCAAGACTTCGCCACTCGTGCCTTATATTTGTCACTGTCTTGATCGAATAGGGTCTGTGCTTGATCCCGGGAGACGACTATAGCATTGTCCAACTCCGGAATCCTCAGAGCAGCGCCAATGGTGGCAGCGTCTAGCTTGGCAATGAGTTCCCCATGTACATTTGTCAATTCGCTCGAAGCGGGGTCGAAGTGAGCTCCGCATGAAAGCACAGTATCAGCACACTGTACTGAGATTGGGAAACCACCGCAAAAGCCAAACCGCTATCATGAATCATTTGTGCCATTGGTGTAGGGTTTGCATTTGCCATTCTTGCCCAAAAATCGCCGAAGTCAAGATGACGAGCTTCATTGCGTCCCCAATAGTGCTAACAACAGACTCAAGAGGAGAAATTTGCTCCCGTCCCCCAGAAACTTGATCTTCATATTGATAGTCTCGAGTCGTAACCTAGACTCGGGAAGGAATTTGCAAAGGGAGGGGATATTTGCGCGGGTTTTCAAATTGCAAGGGTTCAGTAAAAGATAGCATGGAAGTAGTGTGAAAAATGCAAAGGGGAAATGCTCGTTATATAGCCGTTTGGAGAGAGGAATGAATTTAATGCGCATTGAATACACAACCACCAATTTGAATAGCATCATACTCGGAGTGAGCTGAAAACTAAGTGTGAATGACACTCGATGCGCTTGGGACATGTGAGACGCGAATGTGCGAAACACGCGGCTCGGCCGATCGGTGAAACAGGAGAGGATGCACAAATGCTTTTGGAACGATTGGGACGAAAATGCGCGAAGTACGCGGTTCGGATGATTCGGCCGAAATTGGAACAGTGGGCCCGTTTGGACTTGGGACAAAAAGTTCCGGAGTACACGGTTTGGCCGGTTCGGGAGAAATTGAAACAAAGGCGCATTTTTGAGAATGGGACATTTGGGACGAAAAACGCCAAGGACGCGTTTCGAGCAAATCGGCCAAATTGAAATAGTTTGCATTTTTCGATTTGGGACAAGGAGCTCAAGTACGCGACACGGAGTTTCAAATTTAAAATTGGAAAGCTCGCACTTTTAACTTTGGGACATTTGAGACATGAAAGTGCGTAGTACGCGGTTCGGTGATTCGGCCGAAATTGGAACAACTTGCACAATAAGATTTGGGACACTTGGGACAAAATTTTCCGACGGGCCCGAAAATGGGACAGCTTTAAGCTCGGGATTTCGGCCGATCGGGAACAAATGCACTTTCGTACTTGGGACAGTTGGGACAAAAGTTCCAGACAGTCGAAAATCACACAAAATGACCCAAAACACAGATTTTTTTCAATTTCACGACTTAGGCACTTCAGAGAAAAACACTTAAACTCAAAATTTTGAAATTTTTACTCTTATCAGAGCGGGGAATTTTGAGTGGACAACAACACCCAAAATGATATATCTATGACACAAAAAGGTAATGACACTCTTCAAGACTAAGGTAATTTTTGAAATAAAAACAACTCAAAATATAGTAAGGATGTGTTTATGATGTGGGGAGCGTAACGTTACAATATAGATACTTAGGAAACGTTTACGAGGAATGAAAGGCAAGTATCAAGATTATGTTGAGACGATGCGAACAACATAACACTTATAAGGATAATCGATGATGAGGAAAACATAGCTATGATGAAGATCTTGAAATCAAGATCAAGTGGTTATCAAGATGTAAAAATGTACCCACACACTTTAAACATTTAACAACCCAGCCGTAAACATGGATGAGCGCAAACTGATATAAAAGTGGTGAACACAATCTATTGACCACAATCGCAAAACATGCTTTCTGTTGTCCCAAATGGGAAACAAGAATGTAAAGGAGTAGACCAAATGCAAGTGAAACAAGCTAGTATAACTTTGGTAGAGTTTCACCTTGCCTTAGGGAAAATGAAGAACTAAGTAAAAGTGATACAATGCGAGATTCATGATGAATATCACTAGACCCAAACTTTTATGGACTCTTCCCTTGTTCATCAAATAAGGTTTTGACTCCGAGGAAGTTAGTGTTTTGTGATGGCTCTTGACTCGATGATGGAATAACAAAGTGGGCTCTAAGACAATATGGCTTCCCTAAGTGTTTCACTCATCTAGGTGTCACAAGTTTATCTATTGTGAGCTCGATTTGCCAAGAAATTTGCAATGACTAATCTTGGTTTATCTCGGATTTACTTTACCCCCTTCAAATATGATGAGCAATGAATGTGTTCACACGTATTCTCATTGGGGTCACAATATGGATAACTTGGACTCTAACTCACAAAAGGAAAATCTATTCAAGTGGGTGTGCAAAGCACTTCCTATTTCGTCCATGAGGTTACTCAGTGGTGGACTACTTTAGGGTTCCTAGAACTACCCCATTGTTATAGCTTAAGGCATTATGCCAAAGGGTTACGTTTTAGTTGAGCGAATAAGGGCGTAACCTTTTCCGAACCTGAAAATACAATGTGTTGAATGAGGTGTATTTTAAAAAAATCTTTTTAGGCTCACCGAGGTTTTGAACACCGTTGAAAACCTACATCAAACATGTTAGTATTGTTTAACCTCCGATTCTTTGACATACGATTTTGGTCCTACACACCAAGATTAGTAATTTTCCAATAACATCAAATAAAGGGGATAAGATGTTGATTTTAATTTCCAATATCATCCTAGGACGCAAGGAAAGAGCATACACAATGAAATGTCTCACTCAAATCTTTGCAAAATGGAAAATATTTAAGTAAATCGTGAAAAATGAGTTCCTTTTAGCCAACTTTGAAGTTCTTTCCCATTTAAAAACTTAATTGAAGTGTTTAGAGAACATAAAGAAATTATTTGAAACATTTTTATTCCCAAGATCACCTAGAATGTATGAGGGAAGAGCCTACATGTTTCAAAAAAACCTTTATCGATGAAAATGCAACACTTAACTAAGTTAGCATAAAAATATGATCAAAAGAACTTGCAAAATACTCTTAGAAACCTGCAAGGATGTCATAAAACCCAAAAGATCAATTATGTAACCTACATAAAAGTTTAAATTCTAACAAGTGATGCCTGTACGCCCTTTTTGATGTGTACACACGAATTTGTGTATGTACGCACCCTTTATGGTAAGTATGCAGTTTGTAAAAAATGACAGAGGGTATTTATGCCTATGCGTACATAATGATGCATGCAAGGTATTTTTAGCTTATGCACACCACGAGAAGATGTGTACGCATCTCGTGTAAAAATGTCAAATAAAACATAGGATGGAATTATAGGTACATGTCTAGAATGGCGTGTACGTGGGATTTTCGATGCATGTGCGTGAGTTTAGACAAGTACGTGGCTCTAGTTCTATCAACAAGGGGCAAGGACACTTTTTTTGGATGGGGGTAAGCATAATGTGTAAGTGCTCTTTTTGATGTGTGTGCGGTAGTTTAAATAGGTACGTGACCTTTTAGAAATGCAAACAGTTTGATTTCTACGCTTTAAATCAATTTTTAACGTAAACCCACTAAATTTGCATGAAAAAGGGACATTTACCCCACCTAACGCTAGAAAACCAATCAAAGCTAAGCTATTTAACCCTAAAAATCATGAAGAAAAGGTTAGTAATTGAAAGTAAGCTTGAAAATTTTCTAAAAAGACCATGGAAAAGGTCCCACCACATGCCAAATGTGTTAAGGAAAAACTTGAAAAACTATGAGAAGTAGACTAACACCTAGTAGCCTAAAGTTTGTACCAAATTACTCAATAACCATCATGATAAGAGGTAAGAAAATAAACTTCAAAAGCATGCATTATGAATCAAACAAACAACATACTATGTTTACTCTACTCTTTAGAAAGCTTAATACAAATGAACCTAATTAGACTCAATAATCAAAGTTGATTTGTTGTTCGCTCCAAAAGATGAAGAAATCTCTCTAAGATGATTTATTAGACCATGCTTAGATAACTCTTACTAATCTAAAATGGAGGAAAGATGCAAGATGAAGCTATTTCAATGGTGGATGGCTTGGCTAGTGCAAATGAGCTCTTTAAGCTAGATAATCAAGATGTGATATAAGATCAAGATCAAGATGTCAATAAGGTGTTAGGTTGAAAGGGAGGGGTGACCCCTCTATTTATAGATTTTGGTTTGGAAGGAATGTGAAAATATAGTGCATGTGGGACAAATGAATAAGCCAAAATAGATCTTTTAGAAGTCAAAGTACCTTTTTGACTAGGCTAGAAGCTAATTAACCTCTTAAGATTAATTAAGGACTCTAAACAAGCTTAAGAAGCCTTCTAAGAGTTCCTAAAGGAATTTTAATTAGATTTGAAGCGTTGGAAGTGAGAGATAGCCAAAGATAAGGTTCATTAGTTAAATATGAGATAGAAGACTCAATCAACATGAAACTAGCTGATTAAGAGAAATATCATCAATTAACTTGTCGTAAAATGGCATCCTGAGTGAGTTGGAAGCAAAGTTAGATAACAAACTATGATTTTTTGATAGAGTGAAAGGAGATGAATATAGTTAGTGCAATGTTAGAATAAGATTGCTTTGATCGAAATTTAGGTGTCTACATAAAGTGTAAGATTTACTTGATGAGAGACCCTTTTTTTCAAGTGAAGATTTAGAATTGAGTCTTGAAGCTATATTATGATAGTCCTAGAGAAATACTAGAGGTGTGTGGTGACAAAATTGTTGGCATGTTGTTGCACAGGTGTTATCATTGATGTAAAACCTCATTAATGAAAAAGTGGATGATGGAGTAGGTCACAACATGCTGAGGATGATGATGACATGATTGTTTAGAGGTGTTCATGATGATATCAAGTGTTTCCGTGAGAATTGCTTACTCTTGCAAGCTTATTCAGTGACCTAGATACCTTAGGTGATGGTGTATAAATGTTGAAGCTTCATAGTGGATTGATATGATATGATGGAGAGCATGATTGGAGAGTGCCTAGGCACTCACATGAGTTATGCGTGCGGATACAAGTTGGTGATCATGCTTCGGTGTTCATTTGGACCTGTATGGCGCTTAGATTGCATGAGATTGAGTTGTGGAGATATATGAGCTCATGGATGCATTTAGGAAGTTGATTCATGATGTACTAGGTATGTTAGGACCATTTGGAGAGTTTCAATGATGTGTTATGAGGTTGTTTTAGTTGACCCTACCCTTTATAGTGTAAAATCCTAAGGGATAACTATGTAAATGAGATATGATGGAGAGATGGAATGTTGTTTATGATATGGTGATGATTTGAGATGTTAGTAGGGTGTTTCATGGTGTTGTGGGAAAAATTTCAGGTTGCCAAGATGAGAACTTTGTAAGATATGATGTTTTTGGTGAAACAAGGTTAAGAACAAGGTCATTTCCAACTCGAATTGGGCCTTCTAATGCTCACCCTAAATTGTGTTATTTGCATGGGACCTTGTGGCTTTTAGGGATGTTTCTAAATTTATTCTATAAGGTTTCACAAAAATAATGAGTTCATTTCATTGTCACATTTTTATGAATGAATGTTAAGAAGGTAAACAACTTTTATGAGTTTGAAACCCTAGCTCAAAAGTGGTAGGAGAGATAATGATACTAAGTGACCATAATTGATTGTTTTTGCATGAGGGAAATGGTATGAATATTTTTGTAGTGATCCCTATTGTGATATATTATTTAATTGTAATGTTTCTAATAAATGGACATTAGACTTGTTTTCTTGCAACTACTTGGTGTGCTTTTTCTCTTGAGAACAATAGGAACTGTTAGCACGAGTGGTATTTTTCATCTTTTATTCATTAATTAGGTGAATTAACACCTCACTAGGTGATTCATCTCACTTAGGTGAGATCATAGGTCATTAGGTGTCCTAAGAGTTATGAAAAATTATGTCATAGAATCTGTCATATGTGTCAATGTGCAGTCATATAGGAGTTACATTCCATTTCTAGATAGTAACTCCTCTTCTCCATTATGGAGGTATGATGGGTCTTGCATTAGGAGTTACACAACACTCTATTTATACCTTTTCATTTTGATCTATGAGTATGAGTAGACATGTTTTCTTATGCATGCACAATTCTTGTGGTTGAATTCTTGCTTTGATCTTGGAGCTACTTCTCATCTTGGTTCAAGTGCAACTTTCTTGATGTGCACGGATTCCTTCTTGATCCTCATGCTTCCTCACTCTCACATGGTATCGAGCTTGTGGTTCAAAATCATGTCTCTCTCTACATTATTTCTTACTACTCTCCATTTTTTATTTTTGTTAGTTTCATGTGAAATTATTTTAATCCTTTGCTTTGTGATTTACTTACATTATTTTAGGTCCTTTGTGCTTGGATAGTGTGTTGGTTTGTGTGTTTTGCAGGTGTTTTGTGTGTGTGGGTTCAAAAAAATCGGTTTGAAGTGTTGTGTTTTGAGTTTTTAAAAAGGTGGTGATTTTTTTTTAAGACCAACTTGGCCAACTCACCAATCTTTCCCTCTTAGCTTTTGCACCAACTTCACTTTCTTGTTGCCTTGTGACTCACTTGGTTATTCTTTGCACTCCTACACGATGTCTCTCTCCTACCATGTTTAGCTCGAACCCTTCTCTACTCTTCATGTTCTGTGCTTTCGTCCTTACTCATGATTAGACTTTGTGTTTCACTCTCCATAATACTAGCTCCCACTTTGCATCGACCTTTGGCTCGAGCTTTTTCCTACGTGTTAACCCCTGCATTGAGTCTCTTGCATCCTTGTTTCAACCTCATCACTCTATCTCATTATCATTTTTCTTGTTGTGGAACTCCATCACTCTTGTCGTGTTATTGCTCACTCTCGTTGCCACTACCTCCATTTTAATCCTTGTACGACCCCACTCACATTTTGACTTACATATCCGTGTTTGGCCTGCCTTGCTTGCTCGTGGGAATGCCTCATCCCTACATGGGATCTATGTTTACATTACCAATTCACCACATGGAAAAATTGTCACCTTGCACTTGTTAAGTTCTTTGTCATCTCGCATCGAATCTCTACTTGCCTATTATTGTCATCATCATTACTTCGCTAGTTTCTCCTACCCTCTCGACACATTCGGTAGTTCCTTGACTGTGGCAGATTGTGCAGCTCAGTGGCTCATTTTCTTTGACTTGGAAAATTCAATGCGTGGTGACTCATCAACCCAACTTGACAACCTAACAACTTGACATGTGGTTCTCAACTCCTTTTTGTTGTAGCTCGACACCCTCAACTCACCTAACTCACATGTCAACTCTGCGACCCAAATATGCAGCTGCTCACTATGCCTAACTCATTTCCAAGTAGCCAAATCATCAAGCCGATTTGGCTCCTCTTGAGCCTCAAAGGTAATTTTTTCCTTGTTTTTTTTTTCTTTTTTTTCTTGATTCTAGATTAATTAATTTTAATTAATCTTATCCTAAATTAAGAAAACATTAAAATTTTAAGGGAAAATACTATCTTTTTGGATTTAAATTAGGCTTATTGGGATTTTTCAGCCCCTTTTCGCACTTCATTATAAGCACTCTTCTTCACTTACAGGGTTAGTGAGCGCATCAACTACAACCTTGCAGTAAGAGAGCCTCATTCTTTCCCTTCTTTGCTTTTTTTGTGTTTGTTTCCTTATTTTTGAATACACAAATGAGCTTATTGTGGTCTCCACGCTTGTGTGATATTTTGCTAATTACAAGGTGAGTGACCAACTATCTCATGTCACACGAAACACTTGGGTGTAATCAACGCACTACTTATAAAGTGCCACAATCAAGGGGTGATTATTTTGTGTGGTTATTTTCTTTTCTCTATATTCTTTGCTCACTCTTATCTACTATGGATCTTAATGGTTCTCCTTGCTTACCCCATTTAACTATCATGAATGGAAAGATGTTGTATGTCTCGCCTTGCAAAAAAAAAAAAAAAAACTTTACCAGATACAATGGGTTTACAAGCACAACCTACAAGATGTTGTGAGAGAAGAGAAATGGTTTGAAAAATGTGATGAAGGTTTTGGTCTTTTGTGTCTTTTTGTATCACTAAAACTACGCTTTCATATTAACACAACCAAAACACCCAAGGAATTTTGGATGCCTTAGAATTTTTTTTTGGGAAACAAGATGAAATGAGAGGGCATGAACTGGAAAATGAGTTGATTAGTCTTAGCCCTAACAATTTTGAAACTCTCAAGACTTCTTCACCAAGCTTAAATATCTAATATTGAATGAAAGATTGTGGAATTGACAAAAAGGACTCATAACTCATACTTTTTGTCCTTTCCAAAACTTGGTCCTCGACTATTCTATTTTTGTCTCTACCTTCCATGCAACAAAAATGGAACTTGGTGCAAGTTGGACTATGCCCTCCTTTGATGAGTTTATTGCTGATTTGACTAGGGAACATGATAAGATAATTCAAATGGGTACTCTAAAATCCACAAAATCCCATGCTCTCATTGTGGTCATGAAAAACCAAAGGCTTCAAAAGAGAAGAAACAAAACAAAAGGATCATGAGAACAAAAGGACCAATCCACCACCAAATCCAAATCTTCCACTTCCTCTTCTAGTTCTAAACCTCCTAAAGAATGGGTTAAATGTGGGTACTGCACTGGTAGGCATGATGAAGAAAATGTTTGAAGAAGATTGATTGACTCCTCATGAGTCTTCTTGAGAAGAACAACATAGGAGTTCCCGAGTCTCTCAAATCATCTTCATCAACTCACGAATGTTCTAAGGAAAAAGACAACAAAAAGGGAAAGTGAAAGAGAAAGAAAAATAAAAAGAATCAACTAAGGAGAAAAAAAAGGGAAGATATTTAGTTGCAGTTGTGTCACCTACTCCTACATGGGTTATTGATTTGGGTGCATCTCATCATATGGCCTCATCAGACATAGATTTTTCTTCATTAGAGCCATGTGACATGTCTTCTATTCGGCTTGGTGACAAAACTTCTACACCAATTTTTGGGAGAGGGTTTGTTGAAGTGAATGGTGGAACTTTCAACAATGTGCTTAGTATTCCTTCACTTACAACTAATCTCCTTTCAATTTATTAGATTACTCACCTTAGTCAGGGCATGCGGGTTGAGTTCACTCCGGATTCTTGTTTATGTCGAGAGATACACAATGACACTATCATTGCAGTTGGTATAGTTGATCATCACACTCAACTTTACTCCTTTTCTCACTTTGTTCCTCCTTCAGATTCTTCATTCAACTCACTGGACTTGATGATATTTCTGAGCTCACTTCTTGATGATGATGACTTCTCTTCTAGCATAGTTGATTTCCATAGTGATGGGGACCCACCTCCACCATCCACTTATCACCTACCACATCTTGAGGAGTTATTTCTTGATCCACCTACTTCTAGTCCACTAAATTTTTTTCAAGGAGTAGGTACTTTGATTCAAGACTCATCGACATTGGGAACTCTTCTATATAGTTTCAAGACATTCCACCTTCCTTCTTCACCACTACTTTGGATTCACCATCCCTTCATGGAGTAGTTAGCACTTCTACCTCACATATGGAGCATCATTCCTTAGATGGGAACAACACCTTGTCACTTTAGGGATCTTCTTCTTCTTCACTTGGTACATGGTGGCTTGCGACAAGATCATCTTCTTGGGAGGCTGGATAACATTTCTTCTTCTCTTCATCTTCTTCTTATAGAAAGATTGCAGTTTGTACATGGGTACCTTATCAGGCCTTTAGTTGTTGGGACCCATTTGACGCATCTTTCTTAGTTGTTTAGGGGAGTCTTCTATCTCTTGTAAGTGGATGTTTTTCCCATTGGGTTTTCCTCCATTACTTGAGATCCTTATTGTACATGGGTACCTCATTAGGCGTAGTAGTCAGGACCCATTTCTTTGTGTTTGTTTGACTTGCCTTACCTCATCCTAAGTTACGATGAAGGGGGTGTTAGTGTGAGTGGTATTTTTCATCTTTTATTCATTAATTAGGTGAATTTCCACCTCACAAGGTGAGTCATCTCACTTAGGTGAGATCATAGGTCATTAGGTGTCCTAAAATTCATGACAAATTCTATCATAAAATCCATCATATGTTTCAAAGTGTGTTATATCGAGATACATTCCATTTCTAGAAAGTAACTCCTCTTCTCCATTATGGAGGTATGATGGGTCATGCATTGGGAGTTACACAACACTCCTATTTGTACCTTTTCATTTTGATCTATGAGAATGAGTAGTTGTTTTCTTATGCATGAATAATTCTTATGCTTTGGGATTCTTGATTTGATCTTGGAGCTACTTCTCATCTTGATTCAAGTCAACTTCCTTGACGTGCATATATTCCTTCTTGATCCTCGTGTTTCCTCACTCTCATAGGAACAAACCTCGAGTGTTAGGAGGTTTCAAATAAAGGTAAAAATGTCATTTTATTGTTAAAGTCATGTATGAGAGACCTAACATGGTAATTATTGCATATAATTATTGGTTTTGTAATGATTCAAATGGAGATTGATGTCATGTTGTGAATGACACTATGATCTTGAGTCACATACTACTTTTTATCCTAAGTTATCTTTGTAATATCCCTTTTAAGGGCTGAAACTGAAATTTAGGAAATTAACACAAACCCCAAAGATATCAAATCTGATTTTTAAAACCAGCAAACTAAAAATAAACTCAGATTAGGGAAACAAACTAATTTGAGGAACAACAGTATGAAAACTCACAATTTCACCTAAAATACCATCTAACGATGTATCCACAATTCTAATAAACCTTTTAGAGACATTTTAGAACTGTTCCAACCCAAAGACATGTATATGCTTAGATGAAAATTAATAAAGGCCAACAAAAGTACAAATCCAAAATAATTATGAAAAGAGGGTTTAGAAACCCTAAAATTCACAAGAAAGTAGATTCCAACTTTATAAATATAGGTGAATTTGAAAATGAAGTTAAATATCAATTTTATGTCCTCTAAGGCATCAAAATTCACTCAAAGGTAGGCCATTCCACCTAGGAGAGGCCACTCAATGCAAATACAAATATGAATATGAATCTGTTTCCTCAAATAGGTAACAATCCTTCAAGATCGCCAGGAAGGATGGTTTCTGTCCCCTACCAACCACTAGAAGGGTTTTTGTCCTTCTAGGAAGATGCCACACACTTGGATTTTCACCCAAGAGCAGATGAACCTATAACAAGTATATAAAATGCACCAAGATAGATGATGTGCAAAATGAGGCCTTCACTTCCTTTTATACCCCTCCCTTTGGCGCCAAAGCTAGGAAAGACATGTATGACCCATATAAGTTATTATAATATTTTATTATGCTTCTTCAATGCACTAAAACCCAACCGACCTCATTAATATCCCATTTCTTTATTTTGGATTAATTTATAAAAGGGGACATCCTACCTTCCCAAAATTGCTTGCCCTAAAGAAATTGTAAGTACCTAGATCCCAAATGAACCTCAACTTCTTCTTTGATGTACCTGCATATGAAGCAAATATATCAAAGAAAACAAGAGTGTTTAACAACACTTTTAAACTTTCCTTATCATGCCTTAGGGACACAATAACTAGAATTTTTTCCGTGGCTTGACACCATCTCATAATTTCCATCCAAATGATGGCTTCCCAACACTTCCATAATGTTGTCCCAAAATGTTGTAATCATGCATTTTTCTTTCAAAAATCAAAATGTTCAAGTCTAAAAATAACACATCATAATCTTTTTTTCCTCCTTTCAACTGAAATCTTCCTTCCTCATTATTCCATGATGGAATGCTCTCAAAAAATGAAAATACATTGTTGTTTATGGCTGTTAATGGCAGCTCCCAATCTGATTTTTGCAAACTCAGCCCTATAATCATGACATAACAACTCCCAAACTGAAATCTGATGGGAAAAAGGAAATTTGTGAGTACAGTAGGGGCTGAAAATTGACTTACATACACTAAAAAACTAGGAACAACAAACATTATTATGGGGCCATGAAACCGAAAATTAGAGTCACCATTCTCCTCTTTGGTGGTCATGCGAAACAATTGTAAGTTCATCATAATGGCTTCTCTTTTCCCATAATTATTTTGGTTCTTTCATGGAACCATGGGTTAGCAATTCACAGAGAAGAAAATCAGAATCCCCTCAAAGCTTATGTTACCATATCATGCTAGGATTTTCCTTCCTCAAATTACTCCCTTCTATAACCAAAGGGAAAAATCAAAACTATTACCTTCACCTTTTTAGTGTCTCATGAGATAGCTCGGATGATCATCCAACGATTATGAAAAATAACCCACACTATCATGTTCTTCACCCTTGATTTGGAAACCAAATTTACTCTAATATTGTGGAGAATGATCAAATCCATATTTTAGTTCCTTTCATCCACA
Source organism: Taxus wallichiana var. yunnanensis (assembly GCA_018340775.1). NCBI lineage: Eukaryota > Viridiplantae > Streptophyta > Pinopsida > Cupressales > Taxaceae > Taxus > Taxus wallichiana. The sequence goes on along the minus strand of CM031238.1, from coordinate 32,230,326 downwards.
ATTTCTTCCTCCAAAACAACATTAACAAACTTTTATTCCATCATGTATGTAAGGATTCTAATCGAATATTGTCTTAGATAAAGTGAAAAATTTGATTCCCATGGAAAAATTTCTTCAAGCAAATACTTAACTTGAGGTGTGTTTGGAAGCATACCTTGTAATGTAGCCTTCTTTTCTTTGTTTGAGAAGCTTATCTCTATGTTTTGATGATTGAAGGTGAGCTCTCCCCATGAATGCAACCATTGGACCCCGAACACGATATTCATATCAGCCATGCTAATTAAATGAAAATCAGCACATACCTTATATTGTTCCAATGGAGTTTGGAAAGAATTCATTGTGCATGGCATAGAGTAACCATTCATTATCTTCACCATGTATCCCTTGTAATCTTCAACCTTTGATCCTAATTTTTCCACCAAGTACTCATTAATGGAATCATGAGTGACTTTACTATTAATCAAATTTGTGACTCCTTGTCCTTGGAGGGTAGAGACCTTCACAAATTTGTTAGAATTCATAAATTTTCAAAAAAATATTCCATCAAAGTACATGGAGTAATAATATCAAAGACTTCCTTTCTATAATGCAAGAGGTCAACCTGGAATCCAACTCTTTATGCCCACACAACCTTGCAAAGAGAGGTTTAAATGCCACATGTTATCCCACAAGTTCTTCACATCATTACCAAAACATGACATGTGATCCTTAACAATAAATTTCTCATAATGATAAAAGTATGGGAGCGACATAAAAGGAGATAAAATGTAATTTCCATCATACCTTTGGTTTCCGTAAAAAAACCCCTACATCGCTAGGAAGAAGAAAAGTGAGTCCTTGGAAAATATTATTCTCCTAGCCATATAACATTGGTATAAAATTTCCGGTGATCTCAAAGTGATTGTAGTCATTTAGAAAAGAATCCTCTTCATCCAAATGACTCCCAACATGATCACTCAACAATCTTGCTCCATGGACCTTATGCAATTCTTATTTGCCATCACCCGTATCATCCTAAAGGCTTCCCATTTGTTGTGTTGTGCTTGAGCATCACATTTTCCCCAATTTCACCCCCTTCAACAATTTTATTGTGACCATAAATTTGAAATGACATGGTAGGAAGTAACAAATCTGAATCATGTTCATACCTTTCCAGGTTGTCCTTTTACAACCGTGATTCACCCTTCAACTTCTCTTTGCTATCTTACAAATATGATTTGTTTTCTTTATCATCCTGTAACATTCCCTCATTAGAAATCATGGAATCATCATGAAATATCAAAGGGTTTATGCCTTCTAACTTGTGCTTCATGATCTCCCCTTCCTCTCTAGTCTCATGCCCCAAACCTTTATCCTTGGGCTCTTTGTTGATTTTTTTCTAAAAAAACCAACAAGCTTATTATCATCATGTTTCTTTGAAGAAGGGTTTACAACTATCCGTTTTACTTCCCCTACTTGTTCACCATCCTCCTTTTCAATCCTGGAATCCACACACGCTGAAATATTATCAGTATTAATCAAACAATGATCAACAATTACCTCAACATGTTGACTTTCCGGAATAAGAATGGGAGTAAGGGCTGAATCTTCATCCTTCATGGGCTCAAGCTCCATGATTTCTTCCTCTTGTGTAGCTTGTGGCCTAGGCTTGGGCCTTGACTTTCCCTTGCTCACACCAATGAATTCAGTGAGTGAAATAGCTTCACGAACCTCTCTTGGAAGAGCCATATACTCTTCATAACTTGTGGCAATGTTTCATCCGGTAGAGGGCCTTGTTTCAACATCTAGAATAGCTTCTTCCCTTGGAAGGAAAGTAGGCCTCATGGCTGATCTGTGGGCTGATCCCAAAGGTCATTGTGCAATATTAGCTCCAGATGAGCTACCACCTCTATTATGAACCCTAGGTTCATTCATCTTTTGAAGAGATAGGGAAAGGAAGTCCATGGTGTTCGTATGGAAGAGGGATGGAAGCCTCACAAGTATTATTGATGTTCAATAAAATTAGATACAATTGATATGGCTGCAATATTTATAGATATTGTACAACTGAATACAAATAGACTAGATGTTACACATGTGCAACAAGATATACTGAACAAACAATATGTTGGAACTATGAAACAATAAACCAAACTACATTAGCTTTCAAAATACATCTGGGAAGCTCAATACAAATAAATATGATTGTTACAACTATGTAACAATAAAAACTACGTGAATACAATATAGATGGTTAAACATAGCCATACGAAAATAATATTAAACTAATTAATTACCTAAGTAACTACCTTAGTAAAAATTAATTAACTAAGGTATAATGTATAATTACTTATAGTAACCTATGTTTACCCTAACATTCACCCCCTTAATTTTGCATTATTTTAAGTGAGGTGGAGAGGAACTCTCTGAACATATCAAACTTGTCACGTGCAAGTGAATTTGTGAAAATATTTGCTCATTGTTTATTTGTTGGGAAAAGCTGAATCATTTTTTGTGTTTCAAGACATGCTTGCGAATGAAATAAACATATACCTTAATGTGCTTTGTTATTTTGTGAAACATTGGATTGCAAAAATTTTGAGAACACCTTCATTGTCTACATACATGGTAGTGGGTTTATCCTACGGTATTACAAAGTCGTTCCAGGTATGCGATGTAGCCATATCGCTTGCGACCCAACTTCGCTGTAACAGGATATTTGACTTCTATGGAAGAGCGAGAAACAAAGTGTTATTTCTTTCTTCCCCATGATATCGGTCCAGATCCCAAAAAGAATACAAATCCAGTGGATTTCGAATCGTCAATGTTATCTGCATGATCGAATCGAATATCCATCAAAAAGAATTGATCATTCTTCTTGTACTCTAGACCAAGATCTACTATATCCTTGAGATATCTCAAGATTCACCTTGTTGCTTTCCAATGAAAAACTCTTGGTTCTTGCATGAAATGTGATAGATAGCTTGCTATAAAGCTGATATCTAGTCTAGTATAAGTTAGGTAAATGAGACTCCCAATCAACTATCAATAGAGAGTTGCATCTACCACAGGAGATGGATTTGAATGAGATAATTGCAGTCTCATCTCCATAGGTGTAGCAATAGGTGTGAAATCCATCATCCTAAATTTCTCGAGCATTGTCTTGGTATAATTCAACTAAGAAACAAATATGTGATTCTCTTTTTCCATACTTCCAATCTAAGATAGTAGTGCATGAGCCCAAGATCTGTCATGTCGAACGACCGTTAAAATCTTTCTTTGTTGCACCGATCATATTCACTGAATTACCAGGTGATGACTAGATGTTTGACATAGACAACAAAAATCACAATATCCCCCTTGATTTTTGAGGTAGAGATTGGGATCATATGAATTTATGATGAATCCACATTGAACAGATGCTAATCAATTTTGATGTACCAAGCCCGAGGTGCTGTTTAAGGCCATACGAGATTTTCCGAGTCTGCATACCTTTTCTTCTCCTCCGTGTACAACATAACCCTAAGGTCGAGTCATGTAGACTTTATCTTGTAGATCTTCATTCGAAAAGGCACTTTTTATGTCCAACTGATGGAATTTTTGACCAAATCAGGCGGCTAGAGAAAAGATCATCCTAATCATTTTGATCTTAGTTGTGGGATAAAATGTCTCTTCATAGTTAATGCCTTATTTTTATGCACACCCCTTCTTTGCTACCAGTCTCATTTTTACTTGTCTATGGTCCCATTTGATTTGTACTTTGTTTTGAATATCCATTCTGCAACCAATGGGTTTCTTCCTTGGTGGAAGATTGACAAGTCAGTCAAGTGTTGTTTTTCATCACTGACTGATACTCAACATCCATGACATCTTTCCAAGATTTTAACTGTAGGGATTCCTAAATAGTATAGGGCTCAATAGATTCAACAAATCTACTCATCAAAGAAAAGTTTACTTCTTCTCGTGCTTTACTGCGAGTCTGTGGTCCAGTGGTGGATGTATCTAGTGGAGCATCCAATTTTACATCTTGTATCATGTTAGTATACCACTTGGGCATACACTAAACTTCTCCGTGGGTTGTGGTCCTATTTGATCATCACCATCATCCCCATCATCATTATCATCATCTACGGGAACATAAACTTTTGTTTTTACAAAAGGTAAAATATTTACAGCTAGTGAGTTTTGGAGGAGGAGTCTCTGCTTCCTTATTCTCAAAGAACTCAACATCTCTGCTGGTGTAGAATTTCTTGGTCTTTGGATCCATCAATATATACCCAAGAGTATCTTTATTGTAGCCAATGAAGATGAGTTTGTGTGACTTCATATCCAACTTATTTCTGTTTTGCTTGGGTATGTGCATGCTTGCTTTGTACCCAAATACTTTAAGGTGTGCAACAAATGGCTTCCTCTTCGACCATGCTTCATGTGGCGTCACTCCATTAAGAGAAACTATGGGAACTCTGTTTATCAAATAAATTATTGTCTTTACTACTTCTACCCAAAATGTCCTTGCTAATCCAGAATCATTGATCATGCAATGCACCATTTCCATGATAATATAGCTTGTTCTCTCAACAATACCATTATGCTTTAGTGTGTGAGGAGGAGGCATCTCGTCGATGAATCCCATGAACTTGTAGGTAGGATTTGAACTCATTCTTTGGTGAATTCCCCCTTCGATCTAAGTGGAGAGATCTAATATGCCGACTAGTCTCGTTATCTACAGCTTACTTTGAAATTTTTGAAGTTATTAAAATTGTCACTTTTCTTACGAAGATAAAATATCCACTTTTCCCTTGAATAGTCATCAACACAAAGCATGAAGTACTAAAATCTAGAATGAATTGGTTGCATCGGACCACAAAGATCGATATGAACCAGATCAAGCTTACCATGAGCTTGATAAGTACTCTTTTGGAATGAAGCTCTATGTTTTTTCCTATTAGGCAGTGAGGACACTTATCTATATCCTTCTAGAGAGATGAAAAACCTCTCACCATGTTGTCTTGACAAAGTGTTTTGAGACACTTAAAATTGATGTGACCAAGTGTCCGATGCCACAACCGTCTTTGCCGATGAAGAAATTTTAGCCACAAGTGCTTGATCATCCTTGTGGAAAAATTCAAGCTGGAACATACGTCCCACATTGGAGGATTTTGTAAAAATTTTCAAGCCTCTTGATTTGTCTCAAATTAAACACACTTTCTTACCAGAATGACTATAAAATTCAATCTTCAGATTGTGATCTAAAAGCTAACCCGATAGGATATTATTTGTTAAGATAGGGACATATAGTATATATGATAATCTATAATTGTGTTAACCAAGAGGTAAAGAAATGTTCTCAATCCCCTATAATGTAATACGAAGAATCATCACCTAACGAAACATGATTTTTCGAAGGCGTTTCCCTCATTGTAGTAAACCAATCTTTATGCCCAGTCATGTGTCAAATGGATCTCAAATCGACATACCAAACAACACTAGATGACATGGATGGTTCATTAGAGCGAGAAGTATAGAAGAAGTCCTATTTTTTTGAATGTTCTTCTTGCTCAACTATATTTCCTTGTTGATGGGGTTTTCTTTGTTAGTTCCCCTTCTTCTGCCCTTGATTGTAGTGTGAATTTCCCTTATGAGATTTTTGATTTTGAGGTCTAAAATTACTTGATGAAGCTTTCTTATAGGTATTGTACCAACAATATTTCACATTATGTCCTTTGTTGCAGATAGGACACTTCTTCTTGTTCTTATCCCCATGCCGATCTTTGATGTTATTTTTGGGACTTTTGAGAAGAATGAAATTTACCTTTTCCTTTTCCTTTTTGATGAGAAGATAGTGTTTGGTCCTCTTCATTCTCTTTATTATGAATTTCTTCTTGTTGCTGTAATATATTCACTAACTTGTCAAAACTAACTGTTTGATCGACAAGTTTAGTGTCAATCACAAAAATGTGATAAGAGGGAGGGATTCATCTCGGAATGATGGGAACAAGAGCTGTATTAGTGACCTCCTCTCCAATGGCTAGAAGTGAAACCATCAATTATGTAACTCTTCTAAAAAAACTTCCACTTTCTCCTTCTATTTGAATTTCGGTGTGTAGCTAAATCTGCAAATTCGGTGTGTTCTTGTTTTTGGCATTGTACACTGTGCTCAACTTATCCCATTCTTATTTGGCTGTTGTGGCATCTTGAATTTTGGGTTTCAATTCATTATAAACTATGAACAATATTATGAATTTGGCCATTTGATTGGCCCCGTCAACTGCCTTTGTTGAGTTGCATCATTTGGCTATGGAACCATTCACAACAAGCCATATCTCCTCAAACTCAAGTTGTGTTTTGATCTTAGTCTTCCATGCAACATAGTTATCTCCTCTTAGGAGCTGTGAGTTTGGAAGAAAGAACTTGGGGGAATTGGTGCCCATTTTCTAAATTCATTGACAAAGGGTAAGGATTTTATCACTCCATAAGGTATACAGTCCCCTAATCTATATACTATCGATTTGATATACCAAACCTTTCTATATATGCACCTTTACGATATACCCATCGGTAAGTGGAATAAACTCACCTTTTGATATACCGGTGGTACGTGAAAGAGACATTAACATACTTGAAATAATTCGATACATGGTCTTTGAGATAGTACTAAAAGGGGTCTGTGTGATTATTGACATCGGCTCAAAGAAATATTCTCATACGTGCGCGTAACTTCACTATATACTTGGATAATTTCAGTGTTTGGATTTATGTCTTGCAATCATTCACAGACAGATGGGAGGGCTCAAAATGTGTGGATTGTGTCCTTATTACTCCCTGTCAATTTATAGGGAGGATGCCCAGATGACATTGTTGTAGCTATATTAGGTATTAAGTGCAGTAGTAGTTGTGATGAATTTACCCGTAAGTGCTTCCTAGAGGCACTGTATATATCAAACATTGTGAATGAGATCTGAAGACATTGTGAGTATTACAAAACCAAAATTTCACTGATTTTGTTTACAAATATCTGCCAGTTTTTAGCGATTCTGATATTTTCAGTTGAATATGACAACTTGCATATTAGTACAATCCACTGAAAATATATAATTACATCCAATATGTAGAAAAATTGAATAACAAGTATTTTTTAATTTTATGGGGCCCTGGTGGCCTCCGGAGCTCAATACGGCTCTTAGTGTGACAAACTGCAAAAAATCTAAAAATTGCAATTTAAGATGCCCTCATTTGGAAAAAGTTTCTTAGAATGAAATTTTAAGCAATGTTAGAGAATTTTATTTTGCCCCGAATTAGTGTTTTTCTCGCTAGACTTGGTTGAGGTTTTGGAGACAACTAGGCGATTTAGCGAGGGTTTTGGGCACTATTTATAGTGGCAGTGCTAAAAATACCCTTAAATTTAAAAAATATTAAAAGTGAAGGGTTGGGTAGGATTCGAACCCCAAAAATTTCCCACTCGAAATGTCTTATATGCTTCCACTTAGCCAACTAGGCACCTATGACGCATACCATCAAATTTGAACAAAATTTTATATAAACACAATTTGAAATAATTGACCTTGTGAAAGAAAGATGTGACAGTAGTTCTACGAGTGCCACATGGATAGCACACGAGGTAGGGTGGATTAGGGTAACCCTTTTAAGTGTATCTTCCGGTTTTTATTTGTTTTTGAACGTTGTTGTCAATGTTTTATCTCCTTTGGCCTTTGTAGGGTCTCGGACATTATTTTTTTATTTACGGGGGTCATTTGAATGTGGAGAGTATTTTAGAGATGTGTTGGGTTTTTAAATGGTACTTTAACAAACCACAGTCAGGGGACAACAAGTCCCTCCTCTTTATGGGAGAGGTTCCCTTATTGAAAGAAAACAACAAAGCTTATATACAAATGTACAACTTTCAAAGTGTGGATTCCTGATACTTTGAAACATTTCATGCTTGAAAGATCATCAATACGAAAGAATAGAAGAACTAAGGAGATGAGAGAGGAAGAACATAACAATACTTTTAGGAAATATAGATAGCAGAGTATAACCTTATACGTATTGAGCTAGGGAGATGTAGAATAGAATCATTCACTTTCATAACAGATATAATTCCACAGACACAAAGTTCTAGAAATCATATAAACAAGAACACAAAGTTTCTTATCATGCAAAGATGGATGATTCACAAATTCGAACAAGGAAAGAAGGAATAATAGAGGAAGAAAGGGAAAAACTTATGTATTGATTACTTTCAATCTATTACATCTACAGAGTACTAGGATCCAACCACGAAAAATGGCATAGAGAACCCGCTAAATAGCTTCCAAAAATGGTTACATTTAGTTACAACTTCTTTTAATCAAAATATTAAGAACTAATTAGGAATTAAAAGAAGTGTTTCAAGATCTTGAAGAAGAAACACTCGACTGAAGTTCAGAGGTACCAACTGGCTCAAGAATCTGATGTTTTAAATTCTTCAACGCATCTGGTATTTCCATGCCTGAAAAAAATTGGACGCATTGAATTGCAGCCGTTAACCCACTTTTACAACTTTAAAAATGGGCCATCCATGTGGAAGAGATTTGTTGAAGCGGGCCTGGGGCCTTTTGCATTTTATGATTTTTATAGAGATTGTGCATTTTAGACATTTTGGTCCACCCATCCGCTTCTGATATAGGCCTGACATGTGGCTTTACTTGAGTGGCGATGGAGTTGTGGCTCACTTTATAATTTTAACTCTTTTCAACAAAAAGCTCAAAAACTCAAAGTGCTCTGCCAACCCACCTTCCACTTTGACTTTCGATGCGGGCTCAACATTTGACTTTATCCCTTGGCATGAGTGGGGCCGTGGGTCACTTTATAACTTTAAGCCCTTTATGGAAACAAAGCCAAAATTCCTAAAGTGTCCCAACAACCCGCCTCTCTACTTTTGACTTAAAAATGGCCACATGTCCCTTTGCGGGGCCAAAGTAAGAATTTTTCTCCGCCACTTCATAATTTTGAAAAGCCAATCAGGATCCAACGGAGACACGAGGGTAATTCAACATTTTTGCAAATGTAACAAAAGTCACAAGTTCACAAAAATACCCACCACACCGCATCCAATTAGAGGTGACCACATATCTGTAGATGCTGGAAAAGAATTTGATGGGAAGACGACCGTAGAAAAATGCAGAGAAGGGGAAAATGCCACCATTCATGCCCGAATCAAATATTTTTCCTACAGAAAGATAAATGCAAGGAATACAAGGCTCGATGTCGGTCCATAACCATAGAAAAAGATTGATAAATTCCACGCATCCATGAAAGGAGATAGAAAAATGTTTCAAAATGCATAGACTGAGGAATTTTAAATGGAACTGGTAGGATTAAAAACCGAGTACCAACACTTGGGACCTACAAATTTATCTTTCACAAGAGGGGAATTTTAGGGTGAAAACAAAATGGATTCTCTATTGATCAATATATCATCTTGGTCAAGGGCTAGCTTGGTTTAATGAAAAACTCACCGATCCAACCAATGTAACTTGGTGCTTGGCTCACCCGAATGCACAAAGGTTAGCTCAATTTTGTCTAATGCGGCTGATGATGGGCTACCAACTTGATCTTTAATAGAATAGCTTGATGGGTATGCATAACACTTCAAATCATCCTTTAGCTCACTCAGGAGCTCTATTGATAACTTAGTCACCTCCAAATCTGGATAGTCTACTAATTCTAGCGGTGTAAAAGATGGGCAACTAGATTTAGCTGAGAAACCCATAATGGGGGAAAATGATTTTTTTTTTTTTTTAATTTTTGATTATGAAGTTTTTAAATTAGAATGAACTCTAGAAGAATTTTTTTCCTAGTATAGGGGACACTAGTGCAATTTTTTTCTTTCCATCACTGGAGAAGAACATGAGGCTATGGGATGTAGGGATGGGGCTGGGAAGTTGTAGGAGGCTGCACATGCTCTCCAAATGTTGCAAATGCTTCTCCAAGATCCTCTATCTCTTTTGCACTCTCTCTACACACCTTCTCTACTCACAGGGGCTCCAACCTACTCTAATACCAAATATGGAAGAGGGACGGAAGCCTCACAAGTATTAATGATGTTTAATCAAATCAGATATAATTGATATGGCTATAATATTTATAGATATTGTACAACATAATACAAATGGACTAGATGTTGCATAGGTATACTACAGATAAATAATATGTTGCAACTATGCAACAATAAACCAAACTACAATAGCTTCCAAAATACATCCGGGAAGCTCAATAAAAATAAATATGATTGTTACAACTATGTAACAATAAAACCTACGTGAATACAATATAGATGGTTATACAAACATAACCATACAACAATAATATTAAACCACCTAATTACCTAAGTAACTACCTCAGTAAAAATTAATTAACTAAGGTACAATGCATAATTACTTATAGTAAACTATGTTTACCCTAACTTGATTCGCTAATCTCTCTTGACCTGCAATAAGATTATCAATTTTAACTCCTTGAGGATCCATATTTTCCTCCTTTGATAGTATCAAACCCTTGTTTCCTTCTTCCATTAAAACCCTAGGCCTTTGAAGATCCGAGCTCTGATACCACTGTAATATCCCTTTTAAGGGCTGAAACTGAAATTTAGGAAATTAGCAAAAACCCCAAAGATATCAAATCTGATTTTTAAAACCAAAAAATTGAAAAATAAATCATATTAGAACAAACTAATTTTAGGAACAAAAATATGAAAACTCACAATTTCACCCAAAATGCCATCGAACAATGCATCCTCAATTTTAATAATCGTTTTAGAGATATTATAGATTGTTTCCAACCCAAAAGACATGCACATGCTCCATTTAAAATTAATAAAGACCAACAGAAGTACAAATCCAAAATAATTATGAAAAGAGGGTTTAGAAACCCCAAAAATTCACAATAAATTAGATTCCGGATTTATAAATATAGGCAAATCTGAAAATGATGTGAAATATCATTTTTTTGCCCTCTAAGGCACCAAACTTCATTCCAACCTAGGTTGCTCCACCTAGGAGAGACCACTCAATGCAAATAAAAATCTGAATATGAATCCTTCTCCTCAAATCTACAACAATCCTTCAATCTCACACAAGGAATGAGGGTTTTCCTCCCCCTCCCAATGCCTATAAGGGTTTTTCATTCTTCTAGGAGATGCCACACCCTTGGATTTTCACCTAAGAGTGGAAGAACCTAGAGCAACCAGATCACAAGTCTAAGTATATAAAATGTGCCAAGATAGATGTTGTGCAAAATGAGGCCTTCACTTCTTCTTATACCCCTCCATTTGGTGCCAAAGCTTGGAAAGATGTGGTTGACCCATATAAGTCATTATAATATTTTATTATGCTTCTTCAATGCACTAAAACCTAATTGAACTCATTAATATCTTATTTCTTTATTTTGGACTAATTTGGAAAAGGGGACATTACAATTTCCAGAGTGTAAAAATTACATCAAGTCTCTTATACTAATGGGTACATGTATGTGGACACTATATACAAAATACATATCATAGATCCTATATGGATGGCATGCTCAATAGTAGGGATCAATGTTTAACTTGAAAAGATGTCATGAATGCTTGTAGAAGGATGCATTCAAAGCGGGCTCAAAATCACTTTGATAATGTAGTAAGTGTCAATTTGTGGAACATAAAGTAGAGAGATACATTTTTCTATTTTTAGCGGTCTCAGGGAAGTAACACACCATTTATTATGGGCATTCAAACTCCTTGATGCGCGAGATTATGTTACACCACTCAAAAATTCCATCATCTCGACGCCGATTCTACATTTTCCACCAACAAATATGGGTGAAGTCTCCAAATTTAATATTTATAATATTTATTTGAATTAACAAATACAACCACATGTCATATATATGTTAACCATGATTATATTACTTTATTCATATAATACCAATTATACACCTTTCTTATCTTTGATGAGCAAGAGGTTGGGTTCCCATTGCATGGGTTGTATCATCACACAATAGGGTTGAAGACATATACAAGTGGTTGGTAGAGGTGTAGAAACAAGGAAAAGAACTCTGTAGTGACTAAAAATTCAATGCATTCCTGACAGATGATGTTACGGTTGAAATTCAAGCCATCAAGTATGATATCATTCTTGAGAAATATGTAGCATCTATTTTTTTATGGATTTTTTAAATTAATAAGTCATTCAAACATACAATGTCACTCGCAATTTTTTTATATACAATTCGGGGTTGTTTATGGATGTTTTGTCCTTCTTTGCATTTGGCATGTCCGTAGGGAATTTATAGAGAATGTTTACAGGTAACTGTTATGAATTGAAATAGTTATAATATATATTCTATTTTCCTAAGGGTTGAATTATCACAATATATGTTTTATAGGTATACCTCAAAGGACGTTGGGATGAAGATATTTAAGAGGTTGGGTGTGACCATTTGTGCAATGGATGAGTGTGAAGATATGAAACTAATCCTATAGATGAATTCTTAAAGATTTCAAGAATAAAACCAAATTCATGGAATACATATCTTTTTATTTGTAGTTAATTCGGCTAAAAAATTAGAATTTACACACATTCCAACCAAGATACCAATGTATCCATTGAGTCGTACTATTTTTTAAAGACACACCACCTTTTTTATTGATAAAGGAAATGTACAAGATGAATAGACAATTTATTCTATACTATTGTGTGTAGAGTGGAACCATTTTACAAGCACAAGAGGAGGTTGCGACTACCTATTTTCTTGACTAATTACAAAAAGGAGAGGTAACTTCTAATTGTTGTAGAGAGGGTTAAGGTAATCCCAAATATGGATTGTGTTGTAATTAATCATCTGTCATGTTTGTATATGGTGAGAAGCTAGTTTTATATCATGATTTGGTATTTATTTAGAAGATATGGCCTACACTTAAATGTATGTGGTTGTCCATGTGCGGTGCGGGGACACTTGCAAACATGTTCTAAAAGTTTTGGAGGTGAAGCGATACATATGGGAAAAATTTTTTGCAATAGCCACATATTTATGAAGGTAAGAGACCTCTTCAACATTTTGAATATTTTTTGTTTGTATTTTGTAATACAAACAAATGCATGTTTCAAGTGATCATACATGTGCAAAATTTTAGGTTCACTCTATAATATACATGCAATACATTTAGGTTTGTCTCAACAGACACAAATGGTGGGAGGTAAGGCTAGTGGTTTCATTATTACTTTAATATTGGGGAAAACATATTTTTGTTCTAAGTGTAATGCCCATTGCTTACTAAAGTATGTTTTAGATATTAATAGATGTGCATTGCAAGGTGGGGATTCGATGAACATTGTTAACACATGTGACAATTCTCACACATTGCAGGTGCTTAAGAAGTGGAATGACTTCTTGAGGTACTTTCTTAACATGTCGACACAAATGGATGAGCATATTTGTGCTTATAAGCAAATGGATGAGTATGAGAGAGGTTTAAGAAAGATCAATATAACATTTTGACCAATTAAAGTCACCAAATATTGTTTTTTCAAATTGCAACTAGGTACCCTAAAGTCAAATTTAAAGTCACAAAAATGAATTAACGATGACTTAAACTACTAATTTAAATGACATAAACTAGAACATTGCATTTAAAACACCCTAATATCACTTGTTAAGAAATCTAAACGCCACCTAGTTTGATTATATGGGGACGTTAGGATGTCTTAACATAGGATGTAAGAGTGTCTTAAAAGGCATATTTAATTATGTCTTCATCATGATGTTAGGGTGTCTTTGAATGGGATGTTAGGATGTATTTATATGGGATGTTAGGGTGACTTAAAATGTAACTTAATCAATGACTTAAATCATGAATTTAACATGACTTAATTTATGACTTTATAAGTATCTTTACATTTGTCTTTACATCAACCTAGTGTATGACTTAAAAAGTGACACTACATGTGACACAAATCCAAGATTTAATTGTGACACTACATCTAAATTTAATTACAACACTATTTGTGACTTAATTTACAACAAAGATGTCTGTGAATAAAATTATGACACTATATCCAACTTAGATTGTGAAACTAGTTACGACTTTGATTTTGACACTAGTTATGACTTAAATGGAAAAACTAGTTGTGACTTAAATGATGACACTACATCTAACTTAAATCATGATACTAGTTGTGACTTAAATGGGGACATTATTTTTTACTTAAATTATGAAATTGTAGACACTAAATCATGCACTTTGGGTATATTTCTAGTCATGATCACATACCACTATTCATATGATTCCTAAGTGAGAAAAGTACTAATTGATCATTGTCTTTGGCCTCTTTACTTGATTTTTATTTTACTTCTTCATCTTACACTCTTTGTTGCCCATTTTTATTTTGATACTTTGGCATTTTTGACTCTAGAGACTAGTGCCCAACTAGGACACCAGTGCCCAGGTGCCCCCAAATGTTTTGTACTTTGCTCCCATCTTTTGGGTCTTTTCTAGCCGTTTTGGCATCTTATTTCTTACTAGTCATCCTTTTAGTGGATTAAAAATTCAAACAAGGGATTCATATAAATACAAAGTTATGTGATCATAATAAAGGACCAAGCACTAAACATCTACTATCTCCACCTAAGGTTGCATCCAAAGACATTTACAAGAGCATTCAAGTATCCATCTAACATCCACACAAGAGCAAGAGGACTACATTTTTTTCATACACACTTCGTAGGAGGGTAAGTTAATTTTTCCATGTACACATATATCTACATTTTCTACATCTAGCTATTTATCACTATCAAGTGTGACTTGCATAAGAGCCACTTAGGGCACGGTTTTATACACACACGAAAAAATACATGGAGTCTGAAATGTAGTGCAACACCCGGATCGTAAGTTCACTCGGTCAGGTGATGTTAGGGTTCTTGAATCCCCATTTGCATCTTTTTATTTTTTAGGATTTGATGTGTTTTGGGGTTTTATAGGTGTTTCTTTCTTATTACAAGTTTCATGAGGATAACAATGAAGTGTAGCAATATATAGGTGACCAAAGGATAGAACCAACAAACATCTCACGACCTTGTGAAATTGGGTTTCACATATTTTGAGTAGTCACATGCATCCAAAATAGGTTGTTGGTGCCCCATGTGGCCCCGACCTTGCATAGGTTCCTAGTCCTAGATTTTTGACACTTCTACAATATTTCGAGTCTAAGTGCGACATCCTACCTCTCTGTTCCACAAGTTTTCTAGCTCGGCACAACTTCAACATCACTAAAAACCAACTAAGTATTTTATTCCCTTCATTTGTAACTAGGGTTTCATATTTTCTAGCTTGCTTGCTTGTGTCAAATATGTACTTAATTGTTTATATCATTACACTGGTACATATTTTAGATTTAGCATTTATTTATTCTAATATTTGCATAATTAGACACTACTTTTGACTTAAATTGTGACACTAACCACCACTTAAATTATATTTTTTTTGTCTACAAATGTAACTTAAATTCGTCATTATTTATAACTATATTGTTAGTCTTGATTTTATTTAGTTTTATTATTATATTATACAAATTTAGTTACTTTAACGATATACATAAAAAATTAAATGTAGTTTAAAGTAGAAATTTGTATTGGAGCATAATTATAAATATAAAAGACATTGATAATAAACATAAAAAAACTTTAAGGAAACAATGATAAATTAAATATTATAATCAAACCACTCATTAATTACTCAAAAGACATAATAATATGATAATACAAAAATAGTTTTAGAGTGATGATTGACCCCATACAATATTAGAGTCAATATCCACAATATTTAATGTTAATCCACAACATTAGGGTCACTAGTATTTAGTTTCCCCGGACCTCATCCCCAACATGCTCATGAGTAACATCTCTAATGCAACCTAGAATTTACCAGATAACACCCTAGACGCGCTGGCACATCACTCAACCTAGACTGTGTGCTCGCCCCCAAGTATGTAAAGGTACCAGTCCCTCTTTAGGGTTGTTGTAGTAGGATGTTAGCGTGATGAAGGAAGAAACATATAGATCCATAACTAATCCATCATTCTACAATGCATGCTACATTTAGATCTATGAAAGAACAAGCTTAAATAGTAATCATGATTGAATCAATAACACACACCACTCAATTACACATAGGAATGACACTTAGATTCGGCCAATATCTTCCATCTATTAATAAACACAGAAGCTCCTTATAATAATGACAATCTATACCAATGCGCACATGGATATGATATAGTAATCCAATCAGGTGTGCATACCTCTATACCTTCATACATCCATCTTCCTCTGTGTATATATATATCTTACTATGTACTTCATATCATATATATAGGGTGGGGACTTTCCCTTCACCGCTTATCTATTCCAAAAATAGGCCGCATGCTATTAATAGCCACGCACCGTTTATAGGCATAACCACACATGCAAGTGTGCTATCTATAGACCTCTTGTAGTTAACTAAAGTGACAATCCTATTCTTAGCTCGTCTCCATGCAAAAATGCTTTGATCCAATCCTCTAAAGATAGATAATGCGTGGCGCATATCTCTGCATCGTTGGTGTGTTTCGCATGCCATCTTCTAAAAATAGGTCTTCATGCTCAAAATCAGCTAAGTCCCAAAATCTGAACTTGCCCTCTACATGTGGGTTCTTCCTATCCCTCTGCGCCCTTGATCCTGGCCTTATCTCCCACGCGGACTTCTTGTGTGATCTCTAATAAGTATTCTCTAATCAAAATTACCCCACACTAATCTCATTGTCATCCCGACAATGGTTATCTCCAAAAATTGAAGTAAAGAATAGAAGAATGGAAAGAATAAGAATGAAAGAATGTAGATAATAAAGAATTTTTATGAGGCTATGAGGTAGCCTCCTCTACATCACTTTGAAGTATCAACTTTGGATACTCCTCCTTTATTTCGATATCTAAGGCCTACCATTTAACGAGTGCTTATTCTACTTTCTCTGGAATGTCCATAGCAATGGATTCCAACTCATCCCTCACAATCTCTCCTTTTTCATTCTGTGCAGAACCAACACAACGCTGGAAGTTGATGTCATTCTTCCTTCTAGAATATCCATCTTATATGTAATTAGCTTCCCAAGCTCTTCCAGCCAAGTCTTATGTGGCTCTTGTGCTGCTTCTAGGGCCTCGCACTTCTACTTAACTATTGAAAATCTTTCTGCACGGCCCAATGTCTCATCCTTCATTGATTTTTGGACCTCATTATTTTCTTCTAGGGTCTTTATATTGATAAGCACCTATGGAGTTGTGCATATATTCAAATCTTGGTCTACTTTCTTCAATACTTCTTATAGCACTTGTAGTAGCCCTTCATAGGATGCAATCTTTCACATCACTAAGGATTTCTCTCGTTATTTCTTTCTTTGACTTCCTTGCACTTGTCATGCACAAAGGTTCATCTTCAAGTACCAGGTCCACCAACTTTCCTACATAATGTATCACTGAGGGAAATGTCTGTGGTACCTTGGTCTCCAAGTGTGGCCTAGCTCTTATGACATTGTCTCCAATCTCCTCTGTGATGCTGATAAATACTTCATTCTTCTTCTGCACTAAGTCCCTCTCTTGTGTTATGTGTGTTATCTCCTTTGAATTTTTGTAGCTTTATCCATGTTTCTTCTAGCAACTTTAGTAGAAACCTTCACCAATGCATTGCTTGACCTGCTCATTTGACATGACAATAGGCTTTACTGTCATATGTCTAGCTTGGGGTGCCTTCTTCAGCCATCTTGAAATGCATGACTCTTCGCATACATCAAAGTCAGGATCATCCATGTGGGTGTGCATTGACCATGATAGTTTCTTTTGAGTGTGCATAATCGCCATATCCTCATCCATTAGCTCCCAGCTGAATAAATCCTTATGTGCTATTGTGCTCTGGAAGATGGTGCAACAATTTTACTCCTTCCTTTCTATATACCCCATGGCTGTGGAATGTTCTCTCCACTCATCCTCTTCAATATAGGACCCTTGGGAATTGTAGCTTTAAGGTTAGGAGCCTATCCCATTACATCCTGAGTAGTTGCATGTGCGGATCTGGAGATTTCCTTTTCTTTTTCTTCTTTGTCCTTCATCTCTTCATCTTTTTGCTCTTCCTCATTTTGTGGCTCATCTTATTGCTCGAGTGGGGTAGGAGATACACACTCACTCTCTTCTAATTCCTCTACTTCTTTATCCAACTTCAAATTTCTTCTCTTCTTTAGTTCAAACTTTAGGTCTCCTTGTGTGGAGAGAGACGAGGTGATGTTTGTACCATTTGTGGGGTTCCACCTTGAATCCTTGTGCATCTAAAGAATTTCTTAAACCTATTCTCCCCTTGCTCAACCTCTGTATCTTCCTCTTCATACTATCCTTGAGGTAGAGTGGCTGCGTGCCATGACTCTTCTTTGTCATATGGTTGCTTTCTTTTGTGCTCCAAGCCTCCACTATCTTCATGCTCCTCCTCTTCACCCTCTACTTAAACAACTTATGTGGGCCTTTGCACCGGTATGTTTTCTATTATGTGCTTACCCTTCGATGGCCCTGGGAGCACGAATTCATTCTCTACATACTTTTTGTTCTCCATCTTGGGCTTCAATCAAGATACACCAATGCTTCCCCTACATACGCTACAACTAGACTTAATGGAAAAATTATTCAACACCTCTAAAATGATCCTCTCTGTATGAACTTCTTCCAAGATACACATGCTTATTCCTCAACGTATGGTAGTCACAATCTACCTTATCTCGTAATGAATACCATTCGGTGCATGTGCTATAAATATGTGAACAGATACTTGAAATACCTTATAGTGAATGCGTAAGAAATTTACGCCAAGGGCTCTAAAATCCATCTCTCATTGGGAAGCACGCGATGCGAAATGCTGATATAGAACAAAGCTGGACTTATTTCCTTACTACTGCGATGGTAGGTCCTTTGGGATGCGCCACTCTTCTCTAAATGCCACATAGATCTGTCATACCATTTCTTCACCCTTTGCTTGAAATCATCTCGTCATGGTCCCTTTACATAGGTACTTTCTGAACCTTTCAAATTGTGACTTATTCTCCATGGGGTATTCCCATACCTTTTCCTTCGGCCGTTGGTACTCCAATTTCCATGAATACTAGTGATAATAGAACAGCCCCAAAGTTGATCTTCCCTCCTGTGTGCACTTCCTCGACTATTTGCTCTGCAATGTAGCCTATAATATTATAGATTTCCCTTCTAACATCTTATGCGCAATGTGTAACCACATAGTATTTACTTGTGACCACCGCTCCTGATCATTCAACTTTGTAACAAGGTGTGCTGCTGCTTGCACAACTAGATAGTTCTTCAATTTTTCTATATCCATACTGCGCGGACCCTTCAGGTGCCCCTAATGCCTGCAGTGGTTTTAAGATCATGACTTCATCTATGAGATCATTCTTTACGTCCTCTCTCGTGGCCTTTAGACTCAGTAATCGATGAGATAAGCACATATGAGATTCTAACTCTACGTCTGCCCCGCAAAGTAGAAGAATCCTCGTGCACTCTGCTCATGAGCCACTGATATAAGGGATCATACTTCCTAAAATATGGAAGCTCATATAATTGGTAGACCCCAATTCTCTTTAGAAGCTTCTCACCTACATCATCATAAACCAACATGTCATCCACCGTACGCTTGTTCATCCTCGCAGTGAGTAGGGAATCGAGCTCCTTCTTGTTCTCCATGGTCCTATGATTGTATTCGCTCACTTTGCTCTTTCTAATAGGTGAATCCCATTCCTGGCCGATGATAACTCCTTCTAGATATTACATTTCTGTAAAATCACTTTTGGGTGCCATCCCTTCTTCATCGACGACCACTTTCTTCTTTCCTTTTTGCTCCTACCGCAATCGCCTTCTTAGGTGCCATTTTTACCTTGTAAATGTCTCCTCTTTAAATCAGAACTTATGAATCAAACCTAGCTAGATTCAATTATGCCTAGGTGGAAACTTCGTGCCCTAACTCCTTTCTATCTCCTGCTTTGCTCAAACCCTTCACCACCGGAGACACAAGATTCTTTTCACACATATCTATTTGTCACGCTTGGTTTCACACCTATGCACCTTAACCAAATCACTCGGCTCTTCGCACTTAGCTCTTTCCTCAAATTCTCTTAGTTCTTGTAGACACCAAAATTGGGTCACACTCCCCTTGGTCCTCGTTAAATAAATACCTTGAACACATCCACTTTGCCATGGCCCCCTTCACCCCACTATAATATTAATTTAATTATTTAAATTAAATTAATTCATTATCCTCACCATATTTATTATTTAAATATCCTAATTGGGATAATGCCCTCATCAAGCCACCTCACCCTAAGACCTATTCTTAGTAAGTTGTCATAACTAACTAAGACTTACCCAAACCCGAAAAATCAATGCCCACATTCCCTCTAACCACATTCCCGCATGCTTAAAAGAAGCTTCCATCCTAATCATGGGGCCAACACACAAGATCCCAGAAAATCAAGGGAATCTGCCCAATTTAGTAAACCTAGGAAATCCTACCATAACTAATGCCGGTTACCCTTAACTACCACCGGTTAAGCTGGAACCATGCCATCGGTCACCTTTTAACCCCCAAAACAACCTTATTTTTGAGGTTGGCAGATTCCTGAGAGATATCACATCTTTTGAGAACAAGTTTAAGAGAGAATACACATGCAAAGAAGGAGATCAAGTATTTCTCTTGTATAGACATCCAGCATTCACCCAACAACCATCCAACACTCACCCTAGCATAGATTTGATCCAATCAGGAAAGAAGGAGAGCACATGTAGCCCATGCAAGAGCTCCCCAATGTTTGGTGATCCTCTACAACATTCAACCTCTTATCAACACCTTCATTCCTCACTCACAGATGTCTAGAACCAAATTCCAAGTAAGTAGAACATTTTACTCCTCTGGTTCACTCATTTTCATTATCGTGTTTTCATCCTTTGTTCTCCTAGCCACCCACTGACCTCCATTAATACTCACCCCTCTATATCCCTATAAAAACCTCACCAAATCCCATCCAAACAACTTAATACCTCATCCCGACCAGCCTAGTCCTTTGTGTAGTTATAAGGGAGACCTAAAGCTCATTCTGTGATATTTCCAAGACATCACAATGAACCGGCACCGATTCTCCCAAATCGGCATTGGTCACCCTTAACCGGCATCGGTCTCTGTATTTACCAATACAACCTAGAATAGTAACCTACCTACCTATTCCCACATCACCCTTAATCACCTGTGACCTACCTAAGACCTCTGTCATACCTATAGAGAATGTAGAACCAGTCACTTGACATTCGGATCTTATTTTAACCTATCCTATTAGATTAGATATTTCTTATTGTGTTTTAAATGAGATACCTAAATCATTTTAACTACAATAGGATTTACTTTATTACCAACATTAAATTGTTTTAAATAGTGGACTTTGACAGTTGTCTAGGAAGTATCACACTTCTCGGATCTAGCACACGCTAGGCAGTTCACTGCATATATTGTTTAACTCTTTCTAGTGGTCTTGTGTTCCATTTTAGGTAGTTCCTCCCAACCAAAAGGAAGCTCTCATGATCAGCTTTGGATCAAGGAGTCAACATGCATTCAACAATAACCTATGAACCAACATTTCAACAGTATTCCTCCTACACCCGTTACCCTATCTGTTTCATCATTTTCAAAGAAACGTCTAAGAATTAGGTGAAATATTTTGGCACACTGGTGGGACCCATCCGAGGTTCCTTGCATTTTTATTCATTCCTAGGAAAAGTTGTGTGTTTGTTTCCCTTAAAAGGCATACACATTAATTTTCTTCCTTGGTAACCTTCTTTTTCTTTCTATTTTCTCTAAAAGAAACCTTTCTTTTGGTGTACTTAAAAAGAACCATTTCTTCTTGTTTTCTACATTTTAGTGAAAGAGCATCCCTCTCCCTCTTCATCTACTTGTGTCATCGAATTCCATATTTCGATTTGGGCTTAAAAATCATTGCATTTCATTCTGATTTTCTGCATTAGCTCACATTAATTGAGGGCAACCTATACGCTGGAAGTCATTCCCAGCTGATGGTTGAAAAATGAATCGTAGAAAGCACATCTCTCTCTCTCTCGAGTCTTACCAAATTACACAAATTCAAAACAAATACATATTCTTAAACAACATCTTTCTTGGGAATGCCTGTCAACAATCGCACTAATCTAAGGATTGGCAGGTACTCCCCAACTCACTGCTCTATCGAGTCATACTTTAGAGCAAAGCCCGCCCCACCATAACATACCTAAAACCTCACCTTTTAGATCTCCTTCTTTGTAGGAAGCCATCCTCACCAAAAAATCTATTCTATAGTTCATGAGTCAGTCCTTAAATAGCATAAGCTAAACAAACATAATAGAAAAGGCACTCTTAGGATCACATTTTTCTTAGTGTTTCTGTTTGGCTTGCATTTTGAGGTGAGAGGTCATGTTCTTCATTTTTCTTGTTTCTCCTTGCACGCTCCTCATCATAGTTGGTGTATTTTAGCTTTATTTGAGCCTGGACCATATTCTCATCATTCTCAAAATTCTGGGTTTGATTCCACATCATATTTTAATTCACAACCACTTTTCTTTCATCACTGTTTCAATTTCACAGTGACCATCGTCATCGGTTACCCTCATGATCATCATCGGTTATACCCAACCAATGTTGGTTTCTGGTCCTTTTGGTTAATCTACCCAAAAGGACATCTATTCATCTTCTTCGACTACTCGGAGTCCCTGTCACTATTATCATTCTCATTGACCTGGTAAATCTCATCACTATTCATCATACCAGTCAGATTTGGCCTTATACCTTGTTTTTGACCCACTGTTCACTTTCCACAATAACCAACCTCGGTTACCTATGATTGGATTTGGTTTACCCTAATCGACATTAGTTATCCTATTTTATTTTCTAGCTATCATTTTGGCCCCAATTTACCCATCGCCATCTATTTATCCTACATGTGCTATGTTTCTGTGTCACTTACGAGTAAAGTAGTCTTACCACACTAATACCGTCACATGGTATTGACGCGTCGACAAGCAAGATCCTCATATTCCATGCCAATTTTCAACCACTCCCACCTATCCCTTCACCACCTTCTATTTTATCACCCGCCATGGAACCTATCCAACCTATCACTATCATTCTACGGAGATGAGGAGTTCACACGACTCCTTGACTGAGAACCCTACCGCCTTGCAGTTTTATCTTTTCACACTCATCCACTCGAGATGCCTCGGTCGGTTGATATATGTTATGCCCATATCTATCCCCCAACTCTTGTTCCCACTCTTGTGTTAGCCCCATCTCGGCTCTGCAGCTTTGCCACATCGACCTTACCCCGTCGTTTTGCAGTTAGGTCCTATACCTACTATGACTTCGCCACATATGTTACATCTGTTACACCCACCACATCCACCATACCTTCAAAACCACCCAAAATGCAACCTCATCCGCCCCTATTGTCTCGCATATACCCATAGCTACACAACCACCTCCAGTGTCGGTGACCCCTACCCCTTTTCAAAATGTGGTCCTTTCTATTCCACAATCGTTGGCCCCCATTGCCACTAGGGTCACCATGACCCTTCCACCTCCATATACATATTATCAGCAGCCTCCTGTTTCATCTGTTATTCACTCTGGGTACATACCCCCTATTTCACTACCTTCTTCTCAATCTACCTACATGGCAGCACCATATACTAGAATGCCACCCTTGTTACATGCCCAACACCAATCCTCTTATGCTACAAGAGGCACCCAATCATCACAACCTACCAACGACCTAATCAAATTAATGATGGACAAGATGTAGACATTGGAGGCACCGGTCTCTGGTTCCTGAAATACTCTCACCCATGACAGATTTGTAATGAGCCTATCACCATCCATTCCTATCCGTCGTATATTGGGAGATGCCTAAATTCAGCCATTTCAATAGCAAGGAAGACCCATAACAACATTTACGGTCTTTCAAACATGGGTGCTACCTAATCACCCACGATGATGCTTTGCTCTTAAGGACCTTTCCCATGTCTCTGACGGGACCTGTGTTAGATTGGTATAGTGGGCTACCCAGACATTCTATATTTTCATTTAATTGGATAGCCTAAGCCTTCTTGGATCACTTCTCCATCAATATCATTAAGAAGGTTACCATGACTGACCTATACTCCACATGTTAGTATGATGATGAATCTATCACATATTTTGTTACTCGTTGGCATAGCCTGATCAATCAACTCACATTCCAACTACCACAAACAAAACTCATCAAGCTCTTCATGCGGCTTGTGCTAGACATATCTCGCCAACTTCTGCAGGTCCGAATTTTTGAACATTCAACAAAGCATTCACCATGGCACGAAAGTTAGAGATTCGGGCCATCAAGAGAAGAAAATCCAATTACGCAATAAGAATTCGGCATTCAATTCGAATGATACCTCTTCTTCTTCTAAACCACAAAATAATTATTCAAAGGCCAAGGGCACCGCTAATGTAGTGGTACTCAAGGTTGGCCCAGCTCATCTGTCAAATTAGGCTAGCCCTCATCTAATCTCTTACCCATTCGACTTTTCAATTTAGACGAGAACAATAGAAATACACCCCAACTGGGAGCCTTACTCTTATGTTTTAGAAAATCTCATCAAAGTTGGGGCCATCACCCTTCTCGCCTATAAAACCACACAATGGTTTTGACCCTTCTCACCCCACACCCACATGGTATAAAGAACATGACTTCAGAACTATCATCGAGTAAAGGGTCATAGTGACGGAATTACATCACTTTCAAAAACATTGTCCAAGAAATGCTCAAGAAAGGCGAGTTAACCATGGATAATCCTAATGCACCTACCAATCAAAACCTACACATATTCAAGAAACCCTTTCCCAATCATGCCCCTACGTCTAATCAAACCGGGTGAGACCTCAACTCATGATAGCCATACCCGCGAGGTCCATGCTATTTTCAATGACACCCATTACTTCCCAATTACCTCATATTCCTTCCATAGAGGAAATTCTAGCTCAAAATCCTCCTTCGCATTGGAACCTACCTCACCTATTCCTCCACCCACAGAGGAACACCTTTCACCTCCTTCCTCACCTATGGAGGAGCCTTCCACTAATATCAAGACCATTTCACCTTTGGCTTCTCCACCTAGGGAACCGTCACCCACAATACTTCTTCAAGCCATGGAGGATTCTTGTTTATCTCCTCCACCCACAGAGGAGCACCCATCATCTCCTCCACCTACATAGAGGAACACCCATTTTCTCCTCCACCTATCACGGATCCAGTAGAGATACCTTTTCCTCTAGGTGAACATTCTCCATCAGCTACCCAAGATCCCGTAGACCTACTTTCGGATCTCTTACCCACGGAAGCCGAAGCCAGAAAATTCCCTGTCTCTAAGACACATTTTATGGGAATAGCCATTAGGTCCTCATCAACTTCACCTACAGACGTGCCATTCTCACGCTTGGCCGATCGCTTAGATTATGTGGACAGAGCCTTACTTTGGGGCACCTTCTGCTTCCTGTCTCAACGCAAATGTAGATGTCACTTGCTGATACTTCCACCATCTACCCAAAAATATTCCAGCTAGTTGAACCAAGCACAACCACCTCTATCACTACTTCTTCCATAACCCTTAGCACCATTCAACATACATGTTTACCCATAGCCCAACATACATCTAAATTCAAACCCACACCAATGACATCTTCCTCGACTAAACCTATTACTACCTTAGGGGTCACCCCAACCACCAGCCTTACTCATCCACCTATCAAATTGGATTTAGCTACATCCTCCAAAGTCAATGCCAAGCCTATTACGACACCCCAAATAGAAGAACCAAACCCATAGAACTCATACCCAATGTGCCAATCATACCTGCATCACCTTCACCCTTTCCATCCATCTTAGGACCTCAACCTCCCAATGCAGTTAAGAAATCTCTACCCATCAGTAAACCAAAAACACAACAACCCATTTCTCCCTCGCCAACCTCTAACATACCCAAGTGCCCGACACAACTTACACCCGCACTGCAACATTTTTACCACCCATACCTCCAATACCCTCAATAAATTCTTCACTACCCATTACACTTCAATCTCTCGTCCTCACACCCCTCGCACAACCCACATCATCTACCTTCACAACACCTCTATTATCTCCGTGGGTAAGTCACCCTCTTCCCCCATCCACTTTTCCTTCTAGATCTCGTACACCCATATCACCTTTACCCAAGAAGGTGTAACCCAAAGAAAAAACCACTACCCTCCAATAAGGTAGTCAAAACAACCATACACCCTCCTACCCATTCATCTACCATACCCCTACCCAAGAAAAATTTACCAACACCCAAGACCACTCCAAAGACCCAAAACCATGGCTCGACCCACTCCCCCTCCCCGTAAGGACCATCAACAATCACCTACCTACACTAAACCCACTTTCACTTCCCTTTGCGATCCACTAGCAGGTCCTATGCCAAAATTTAACCAACCTCCTTGAGACTTTTGTCATCACATTACCGCCACTCAGACCTTATGATCCCCTCAAACCCAAGCCAAAAGGGTTTGATGACACTAAAATTTGTGCCTACCATCATGTGCCAAGGCATGATGTGGAGAACTGCAAGGCTTTGAAAACCATCCTTATCCTAGTTGTTTCCTCATGAAGCCAACTTTGATGATGACAAACTTCTTGATGAGGACCTTGCTTCACCAATGTCCATTCCCACAATCCTTCCCTCACTGCCTACTCAACAACCACGACCTCCACCCCCAAGATTTGAAATTAACATGGTTCACATTAGAGAACTTGCCACACCATTACCTAAATGTCATTGCACCCAGCTCACTTCACAAGGCTTTTCTCCTCGGTAGGTTTTTTCCCATCATGTTGTTATACCACTCATCCTACACCTTCTCCATTTTCCAACTCCCCTCAGATCAACATGATACACGTCACTACCCATGCTCAAAAATACAAAGGCAAGGAAAAGGCAACTGACTCACCAACCAATCCTATACCCAACATACCATCTGCACCCACACCTAAAATTACTATCCACGGCCCCACATACCCTATTTCTAATGGGGTCACACATCGCACCATGCTTAAACAACTACACCAATCCCCCCTCAAAATGTCCTTATATGACCTCATCTAAACCTCGGAATCCCATCGTCAAGCTCTCATGGAGGTCCTATAATCTATTGAGGTTTTACCCAATGACCCTACACCTGTAGCCTCCATTATCACACCCCATCATGTAGCCTCTCTCACCAAATTGCCACCTTTATCCACACCACACCCTACTCACCAAATAGCCTCCCTTAGCTTCTCAGAGGAAGAGATCACACCACACCAAACAAATGACCTGACCCAGCCCTCTTCATCTTTGTCCACATCGATGATATACATGTATACGACATGTAATGATCGATGGGGGTGCTAGCATTAACATCATTTCATCCCATGCATTCGCTCAAATGCGCATACCTGACAATTACATGCATAAACATCTGTCATGTTACGATTCATTCAACAACGCTATCACCTCTACACTAGGCACCATCATCCTCCATGTTCACAGTGGGCCCCACACTATTCTAGAGCTATTTTACATCTTGAGGGGAATTTCAATATAACTTTGTTCTTTAGCGACCTCGTATTCATGTCATGGGTGTGTTCCTTCCACTTTGCATTGTTGTGTAAAGTTTGAGCATGAAGGGCACACCTATACTATTCCAACTTGATCCATCACCTTTTAAAACATGCAACATGCTTTACCAACCCAATGACATGCTCATACCCATTAAGGCATCTACCTCTATGACCATTACCACTTCACCCACACCTCCACTTACCAGTACAGTCACTACCTCAACCGCACATGCCTCCTCTATTCCTACCACTACCACAACCTCTACGACCAACCCATCAGCCTCCCAATCTGTTAACTCCACCTCTCGTATTGACCTCCAACACATCATCTATTCCAGCTACCCACATACCAACCACCGATCCCTTGGAAGGAATTTTTCAATGCCTCACTTTAGGGGAGTATCGCTGTATAGTGTCAACACATTTCTCACTCCACAAGAGTATGGAAGTCTTCACCAACACCCTCGCTATGATCACCGCATAGGAGAACATCTCCTTTATGGTCCTCCTCATCTTTGTACTAGTCTCACCTATGGGGGACTTGATACTACCACTTACATACCCGAACCACCATCACAAACCCACCCATTTTCTACTTCTCAGTCTCTCACCACTATTTCGCCCAACCACCGATGTGTACAAGGGTTTTGTTTTGGCACCAACCCACCCATTTTCTCCTTTATGGTCCTCCTCATATTTGTACTTCTCACCTCTCACCATCATCACCCATTTTCTTAACTTCCGACACTTTCGCCCACACTTTCCTGCACCGATGTGCATGGAAGGGTTTTGGTTTTGGCTTTTACGAGCAAGGCTTCCATACTGTTATTCCATGTACTACCCACAAACATAACAACCATAGTGGTATCGGCTTTGCTAAACCACCTACTAAGCAAGCCCGTATTGAACCTATCGAGAACATCAACCCTTCTCCACCTTCTTCACCCGCTCCACCTTCATCACCACCTTCACCGATAGAGTCGATGGATCCTGAATCTATCCCTCCTAATTTTTTTCATAAACACCATTTCCTTGGGGCCTTTGACTTATCAATGCGAGGGTGAGGCTCCTTCCTCTCTTCCCTTCTTATATCCTGAAATGATCGATGATGATACACCTTCCATTAATGTTGTTCAATGTCAGGATGATGAATCTATACTCACCTACCTTGGTGCAGAAGACTCATATATTCATCGGTCATTACCTTCTGAGACACAAACCATGTTGAATGAATCGACTATCGAGATCAACATTCATACTCAGGATGACCCACATCCTAAAGATCGGTCAATCTTTAGATGTTGCTGAATAGGAAGCCATCACTTCTTTTCTCAAAGATCATAACCACACTTTCGCTTGGTCTTACGCAGACATGCCCGATATTGACCCCACCATAGTGGTCCACAATATCGTAACCATTCCTAATGCCAAACCCATCAAACAAAAGCTAAGGAAAATGCACCCTTGCATTGCCCTTCTCATCAAAGAAGAACTTCAGTGCCTTCTTTTCCATTTCCTTAATATTACCCATTGATTATCCTCATTAGATTTCTAACATTGTCCCTATCACTAAGGAAAAAGGGGACTCCGCATTTGCATGAATTTCCATGACCTCAACCTAGCTTGCCCAAAAGACGACTTCCCTCTACCTAGTATTGACCAACTGGTTGACCTTACCGCTGGTCACAAGATGCTATCACTCATGGATGGCTTCTCGGCTATAACCAAATCTTGCTTGCCCTAGAGGATCAACACAAAACCGCATTCATTACCCCTTGGGGGACCTTTTGCTACCGAGTCATGCCTTTTGGCCTTAAAAATGTTGGTGCCACATATCAGCGAGGCTATGACTTATATCTTCCATGACATCATGCATCGTATATTGGAAGATTATGTGGACGATCTCTTGGCCAGATCTAAATGCCGCTCCAAGCACCTTACCATCCTAAAAACTATTTTTGACCACCTCATTAAATATTGCATTCGCCTTTAGCATAAGAAGTGTGTCTTTGCGGTTCTCTCAGGAAAGCTCCTAGGATTTATCGTTTCCTTATGTGGTATAGAAGTTGACCCTGCTAAAGTCAAGGCCATTCTAGAAATGCCTCCACCCACTAACCTTAGACAACTCCATAGCCTACAAGGTAAGGTAAGTTATAGTCTATTCATCGTTTCATTTCACAATTATTTGATTGGTGTCAACCATTTCATCATCTTGCTCAAGAAGGATGTCTCCTTTAAATGGGATGATGACTACCACAAAGCTTTTGAGGCCTTAAAACAATACCTTCTCTAACCACCCGTACTCATTCCACCTAAAGATGATCAACCTTTCTACCTATACATCTCAACTATCGATCACTTTTTGAAGCCATGCTCACTAATCATGATGAACAACACAGGGAGCAAGTGGTTTATTACATAATCCATACTCTTTTGGACTACAAAACTTGATACACCCATCCCGAAAAACTTTTCTTAGCCTTAGTTTTCATTGCCACAAAACTTTTCCATTACCTACTCAACCACAAAACCTATGTTATGACCAACACCGACCCCTTACACTTCATGTATGCCAAACCTTATCAAAATCAGCGTGCCGCACAATGGCTTATGCTCTTAGCTGACCTCAACCTCGAATTCATTCATCAAAAGTCCATCAAGGGCCAAGTATCGCTGACCAATTTGCCGATGCACCTATTCCTGGGATCAACCTTCTAATTTTGAATTTCCGATGATTCAATTACTACCCTTTCCTTGGACGAACCCACTTACCAAATGACACTCTTCTTTGATGGTTCCAAGTGTTAGCATGGGGGTGGGGCTAGTGTTATCCTCATTCCACTTAATGGTGAACCCATGCCTTTGTCTTTCAAACTAGATTTTGATTGTACAAATAATATTGTCGAATACGAAGCACTCGTATTAGGTCTCCAAGCCACCTACGCCCTAGATGTCAAATCAATCAACATATTTGGTGATTCTCAATTGGTTATAAACCAAGTAAATGGTATATACCAATGTCGTAATGAGATACTTCAAAAGTATAAACATCATGTAGACATACTTTTGACCACCTTTGACTGTTACACCCTTCAAACCGTCCCTCGTTCAACCAACAAATTTATAGATACCATGGCTTGCTTAGCCTCTCAAATACCCACTTCACCCACCGATTCTAAAATATTTGTCACCATACAATGAATCCAATCACCTTCTTATTTACCTCGCGACGTTTACTCTATCCGAACCGCTACCCCCGACCCAACGACCTTTGGTATGAAAAATATTCCGACTATGTTTATCTCTCCATCTTACCTCCCGATCTCACCATAATCGGAAAATGTGCCTTCCTTAAAAGGTCTCTCGTTACGTCATCATGGGGGCCTCCTCTATAAGTGTGGATTTGATGGTATTCTCTTTACGATGCCTCATGAGTTATGAAATTTTTTTATACCATTTAGGAAGTTCATGATGGCATATGTGGAAGTCACTTCGGTGGCCTTGCTGTTGTGCTAAGCATATTCTTTACCTAGGCTTTTACTTGGTCGACCCTTAACCATGATTGTTGTGACTACGTCAAACATTGTGTAAAATTCCAACAACATGCCAACCTTCATCATACACCTAGTCATGCCTTACAAGTCGCTCATGACCTTTGGCCCTTCTCTTAATGGGGTTTGGATCTTGTTGGAGAGATTAACCCCCATTCTTTCCAATGACATCAATGGATCATTACCACTACCAAATACTACAAAAAATGGGTAGAGGCTATACCACTCATCTCCATGAAAGCCAAGAAAATATGTGAGTTCATCAATCATCACATCATTTGTTGCTTTGGTGTTCCTCATCGCCTCATCACTGATAATGGAAAACAATTAAAAAACAAAACATTGCAAAAACTTTGACTGCCTTCAACATTCAGCTAAGTTTCTCATCACCTTATTACCCATAGACCAATGGCCAAGCCGAATCCACTAAAAAAACCCTAAACAAAATTCTCATGAAAGTGGTTAATGATACTGGGAAGGACTGGCATACACACATTCCTTTTTCCTTGTGGGCATACCGCACTAGTATCCACACTTCCACTACTTACACCTTTTCTCTGGTCTACGGTACAGAGGCTATTCTACCTCTCGAAGTCCAGATCCCCTCACTCCACATTTCTCTCCATGACATGCTCAATGATGATGAATTTCGTCAAGACCATTTAGCACAACTTGAGTTATTAGATGAACATCGTCTTAACGCTCTTGATCACCTTCAAGTTTACCAAAAACGTATCAAACGTGCCTATGACAAAATGTCCATGAACGAACCTTCCAAGTCGGTGACCTTGTCTTGAAAGAAAATCAACATGTAACCAAAGTAGAAAAAAGTAAATGGGGAAAATTTTCTCCTAATTGGCTTGGACCATACATCATAACCCATACTTACGGATCAGGTGCTTATCGTTTATCTTCCCTCGATGGTAAACCCGAGCTTGAGCCCCTTAACACCTTGCATCTTCGACCATTCTATTGTTGAATTTTAGTCCTACATCACTTTTTTCCTCTTTCCATGCTTGTCCCTTGAGCGCTGTCCACTTCCTACATCTCACCGATGACTAAAAATGAATCATGTGCGTCCCATCACTTGTTATCTTTTCTTGAATATGTGTACCACGGCACTTTGCACATAACATGATTCTCATGGATACTTTTCGTCTACCTTTAGATGAGATCCCATGGTCGTTTCACCCTACTATCTGACCAAGAATCCTATCCCTCACCTTGGTATTGTCCATGACTTC
The DNA here is from genome assembly GCA_018340775.1 of Taxus wallichiana var. yunnanensis. NCBI lineage: Eukaryota > Viridiplantae > Streptophyta > Pinopsida > Cupressales > Taxaceae > Taxus > Taxus wallichiana. The sequence continues at coordinate 32,197,758 of CM031238.1, read as the reverse complement.
GAATCCCTCACTTGGGACTCAACTCCTTGAGTCAAACTTCTAATAAAAAGATGACTCCCTCAAAAGGACATCTTCCTCTCGGTAATCGCTGCTATAAATAGACTACTCCCTCGAAGGACAACTATGTAAAGCATTAAAAAAAAGTGAGAGAATTTGAAGCTTCCTACATCGATCAACTTCATGAAGACCTCAAGGAGTTAATTTCCTCATCCCATATAGACTTCCCACATTGATCAGTCTATCTCAAATACAAGTCCAAATAGAATACTTTTAGTCATGGACTCGCCCATTGTGACCTCGGATCTCTTACCCGAAGAGCATGCTACCACATATCATATAAAACTTAACCACCTTTCACCCCTCTCACCATTCATACTCCCATTTTCCTACCGCCTCAAGGGACATCTTGGAATGGTGACATTTGGTGATCATGTGACTACTTTTCACCCTTAGAACAATCAATCATGTAATGTCTTTAGGGTCTTACGTTCATCACTTTCTCCAAGGTATGACCTACTCTCTATGATCCTAACCAATCAGGTGGCTTTCTCACCTCCTCTTATCTTTTAACCTTTTTTATTACATATTGATTACCTTATACAGGACTTAGTCCTCGACACTTACCCTTGGGGTAATCTTCTTCTTTTTCACCATCAACATCACCTATACCATTTTTCCTATAACCCACTCACACCTAACAGACCTAAACCCATCATGACTAACACCTACTAGCTCATTTTCACACCTCCTCATCTTCTTCCCTAGCTTATGGGAGAAACTACATCGGCCTGAGGTCCCTTTTCATAGGGACTATGTAGGCACCACTCGAGGGCATGGGGCCCTTGGAGGTTAGCTTGACCACTCTCTACCCTAACCAATTCATCTTTTATCTTTCTCGCATCACACTCTACCATACTTAGTTTCCTTTTTATATCAAAGAATTGGAAATTAAACCAAACAAATAACAAGTTGTTTAACATTTTTATCATCATCACAACATTCATTTATTACGACTTCCATTTTTCTATTATCATCATGCATATATTATAAAACATCTTCACCATGACCCATATCATCATTCATTGTACAAATTAATGAATCACAACTTCAACTAATTTAAACACAACCATGCCTAAACCAACTTGACTCAACCATGCCTATGACCTAACTCAACCATGCCTAAACCAACTTGACTCAACCATGCCTATGACCTGACTCGATCCATGCCTAACCAAACCTGACTCGATCCATGCCTAAAGAAACCTGACTTGATCCATGCCTAAGACCTGACTCCATCATGCCTAACTCACCTAGTTTCCATCCATATCACAACAAAAATTAAAAGTCTCATCAAAACACCAACAAATCAAGCATCTCATGTATCTCATCATATAAATAAATATGTGTCTCAATACAATATGCACGAATATCCCATCATGTCTATCTCAAACAAATCATCGCACGTAGGCCGATACTCAATACAAAATGTCATCGACATGCAGTCGGTCTCATATATAAAATAATAAAATAATACAAAATCTCTTTGGCACGTAGGCCGGTATATGCTCAAAATATACAAAACATCTCATACATCCTCACTCTCTTCGGCACACAGGCCGGTATGTGATAAAAATATATCCTCTATAACAATCTCTCGCACGCAGGCCGGTATATATCAAAAACTCAAAACTATGTCAAAAATCGGGAGCCATATATCAGGCACCCTCTCGGTGGACATCCTCCATATTGGTATCACCTGTCCCCTCACCTCCTCAGCCCCTATCTAGTGACCTACTAACATCTCCCCACCCATCATAGGTGGTGGCTGGGTCCCTACTGGCGCATCACCTGGAGCTAGTCTCCGTGAGCTGGTGGCCTCTCCCTGATCCTATCTCGAGCTCAATGGCCCCCTGTGCTCTCTACACTATGAGTGTGGGATCTCGTCCTCTCACTCGAGGCCTAGCTATGCCTTGTACTCTCCATAAGATAGAAAGTCTATCCCGACTACCATCAACTGATCCTAGTAGTATCTAGCCTCACCTAAGGCATCTCATAACCTAGCTATGGGCATGGTCTGTGGTGGCCCCATAGGCCTCGGCCCTATACCTATCCTATGGGACCTGTCCCGCCCCTACTGTGAACTGGTACCTATCCCGGCTTGTGGTGGTGCCATCGCCTTGCCCACATGCTCGTATCTGGGCTCGCAAGCCCAATATGTGCTTGCGCAGTGGCTAGGGCCTCAGTAACCCTATCACCTCGTGCTGCTAGGGGTAGCCACCTACCATCCTCTCTCGTCTCCATCTCCATCCCCACCATGGGCCATCTAGGCCTGAAGACTAGCCACCTGTACATGTAACTCGGCCACCTCCACCTCTGAGCTAGTAAGCTATGTCTGCACCATACCCAACTGGGTAATTAGTGTCGCCACCTACCCCTGTAGGGTGTCCCTCTACACCATGATGGTGGCTAGATCCAGCTGCCCCGGCCTGGGTGGTACTACTCATAAATGAGCCACCCACCACTATCTATATCTGTCTATGACCCCGACATCATCAATCCACTGGTCTACTACCTACTCCTCCTTGACTGTGGGCATTTTCGGCTATGGTAGAGGTAAGGGCCTCTCCATGTCATCTCTCTCCTGTACTGCGGGAAGGGTGGAGGTATGTCCTATAATAACCCAAACTGCCACCTAACTCAGTCAATGGGATCATCTCGTGTCTCCCCACATGGTGACCTCAGATCCATCTCAGTAGCTAGAGCCCATCTAGCTCATCACGCATATGCCTATATGATGGGAAGCCCACATATGACCTCCATATGATGTCCACTCCGGACAACCCCTCCAATAAATACCTGTAATAGGACACATCATGTGTGGGCCTATCTTATCTCGCTCTCCAATAACATGAACCCATCGCCTATACCCCACTCATACAAAGCCTAGTGGAAAGGCATCGGCCTGGGGCATACCTACTGGATGCACACATGACAATGTGCTCATATGCCCAATAATGAAGTAGAAAGGTACAACACAGTTGAACCTGCATGAGATGCCCATACACCCACATCTCTCGTATACTTCCCAGAATGCCGGCACCTAGAAAAATTGGGTCTTATCTATCATCATGTCATGGAGTACCCCCATCAACGATCGGGAAAACACCAACCTCTCTGCATTTGGCGGTGCAAAGTAGCACACTACCTCCATCAATAGAACTACTAGCCTTGTCTCCTGGATGGGCTAGGTACATCTCTCCATAGCTCAAGCTAGCGCTATGGAATGTTAGCTCAGCCATCCCCTCTCCAAAAATGTCAACATCAACTCCTCCAAGGCCTCGAAGGAGATCGAATAGACTGTGTACCCAATATGGGTAGCCACATAAATCTTGAACACGTCCTCTAGGGTGATTGTGATCTCACCTGTCGGTAGGTGGAACATGTTGGTTGCGGAATCCCATCTATCGATGAGAGTGACCATCAGACTCAGCTACCGGACTACATGCCAGTAGCATCGGACCCCACTCAGGCCCACCTCCTCCACATGCCACAACTCCTCGGGGTCACTGCGCCATGAGATCACGAGCGGGGTTGGAGAACCCTCCCGCATGCATAGTTGATCTCTCCCCTGCATCTAATACAAACAACAAATTAATCTACATTTATCATACCCATACTCACCCACTATCATTTTCCCACACCCTATTTTCCCCTACCCATCTCAACCACCCAACTTGTGGCACTTTTGGCCCCTTGCTCCCCAAAACCCGACCAATGCTTGATTCTCCCTAATCGACCCTGGTCACCCTAAACCAGCATCGGTCACCCGTTTAAGTGATCGATACTAGTTTAACCCTACTGGCGCCGGCCAAACCCGACCGACGCGATCATCATTGTCGCGGTGAAAACCCGTGACCCCAAACCCTCCCTTCTCACAAACTTACCACCCCTGACACTTCTACCCACCCAACATCACCTACAACTCCCCTACACCTCATCCCCTCCCCTCTTCTCCCACTTATCTCTCTCCCCGCTCCTATTTTACCCAATTTACCCTCCCATTTCCCAATTTTATTTTTCCCCCACCCAAAACAAAAACCAAAACCCAATTTTCCAAATCACCTAATCTATCTCACAAAATACAACAAGAGTTGACACTTACCTCATCATGCTACCATTTTCATGGTGGCACATCTGGTCCCTGCACCGGTGGCCCACCCGATCCCTCTCCGGCCTATGTCATTACCAAATCACTACCTACGCCTCCAACCAATCAAATCACACACACCAATCCTATGGACCCACCTCTCACCAACCAATCACCCCCCGTTTAGCTTGCCAACTCAACTCTCCATTTTGTCTAGACACTTTTCCCCTTTCTCTCTCTCTTGTGTCATTTTCTCAATTCGCTTAGATGATAAAAATGAATAACAAAAAACACATATTTTTGTTTTTATAATAAACCTGACTAACCGACGCCAATTTTTTCTTCACTGGCATCGGTCTTGTGCCCTACCTTACCATGGTCGGTTACACTCTACCGGCATTGGCTACCCTTGACTAGCATCGGTCACCCTCTCTTACACATTGCCCTAAATTTTACCCTATTACCCTACCCATCACTCTTTTTTCTACACCTAACCTTTACCCTGACCATTTACCCCACCCCACCTTTACCCAAACCATTTACCTCACCCTCCTGACCTCATCAATTACTACCTAACCTTGTCCTCCTTTGGGGACTCATTATTTTACCCATACCTCGGCCCTACTCATGCCGTGACCTAGATTCTTGGACCTAGAACATCGCTAGTGACCTTTGACCTCATGTGTTCACTATACCTTGTGGCACTATTACATGTGTTGATTGACCTAATGACCTTACCTTGCCTCTTTCCATGACCGTTTATCCTGACCCTACCTTTGGTGTACTGTGAGCACACCTCAACGTTCTGCACACCTGACTCGCATTGTGTTTCCTAACCATATCCTATACCTTGATACCGTAATCACTCCAACCTTGTTTGGATAAACCTATCGACCTTAGACAATGTAGAGTTTTCCTGCTCTTCAACCTGGTAGCGTGCTAGTTTTATATGTGTGCGTGCATTTGATTGTTACTACCTTTGACCTTGACCCATTACCTCGATTACCCGAGTAGACCTTACTCCTTTTTCCCTCGTACCCACCTTCCTTTTCATCACATTTACCTTTTATCACACCACTCACTAATTCTACCTTCTACCTCGTCAATTTCTTGGTTTGAGGGGGATCACCTCCACCCACACATGGGGTAACCACATCTTATTTTTGTTAGCATCACTTACCAATACAAGCTACGCAACAAAAGGGGCAAAATGTAGACACCAAAATTGGGTCACACTCCCTTGGTCCCTCGTTAAATAAATACCTTGAACACATCCACCTAGCCATGGCCCCCTTCACCCCACTATAATATTAATTTAATTATTTAAATTAAATTAATTCATTATCCTCACCATATTTATTATTTAAATATCCTAATTGGGATAATGCCCTCATCAAGCCACCTCACCCTAAGACCTATTCTTAGTAAGTTGCCATAACTAACTAAGACTTACCCAAACCCTAAAAATCAATGCCTACATTCCCTCTAACCACATTCCCACATGCTTAAAAGAAGCTTCCATCCTAATCCACGGGCCAACACACATGAGATCCTAAAAAATCAAGGGGATCTGCCCAATTTAGTAAACCTAGAAATCCCACCATAACCGATGCCGGTTACCCTTAACCACCACCGGTTAAGTTAGAACCACCATCGGTCACCTTTTAACCCCCAAAACAACCTTATTTTTGAGGTTGGCAGATTCCTGAGAGATATCACATCTTTTGAGAACAAGTTTAAGAGAGAATACACATGCAAAGAAGGAGATCAAGTATTTTCTCTTGCATAGACAACCAACATTCACCCAACAACCATCCAACACTCACCCCAACACAGATTTGATCCAATCAGGAAAGAAGGAGAGCATATGTAGCCCATGCAAGAGCTCCCCAATGTTTGGTGATCCTCTGTAGCATTCAACCTCTTAAATAACACCTTCATTCCTCACTTCAGACGTATAAAACAAGATTCCAAGTAAGTAGAACATTTTACTCCTCTAGTTCACTCATTTTCATTATTGTGTTTTCATCCTTTGTTCTCCTATCCACCCACTGACCTCCATTAATACTCACCCCTCCATATCCCTATTAAAACCTCACCAAATCCCATCCAAAAAACTTAATACCTCATCCCGACCAGCCTAGTCCTTTGTGTAGTCATAAGGGAGACCTAAAGCTCATTCTGTGACATTCCTAGTACCCCACAGTAATCGGCACCGGTTCTCCCAAACCAACATCGGTCACCCTTAACCGGAATCGGTCTCTATATTTACCAATACAACCTAGAATAATAACCTACCTACCTATTCCCACATCACCCTTAATCACCTATGACCTACCTAAGACCTCTGTCAGACTTATAGAGACCCAGAACCAGTTACTTGACCTTCGGATCTTATTTTAACCTAGCCTATTAGATTAGATCTTTCTTATTGTGTTTTAAATGAGATACCTAAATCATTTTAACTACAATAGGATTTACTTTATTACCAACATTAAATTGTTTTAAATAGTGGATTGACAACCATCTAGGAAGTATCACACTTCCCAAATCTAGCACATGCTAGGTAGTTCACTGCATATATTGTTTAACTCTTTATAGTGGTCTTGTGTTCCATTTCAGGTAGTTCCTCCCAACCAAAAGGAATCTCACGATCAACTTTGGATCAAGGAGTCAACACATGTGCAACAACCTATTAACCAACATTTCAACAGGTATTCCTCCTATGCCCATTACCCTATCTATTTTGTCATTTTCAAAGAAACGTCTAAGAATCAGGTGAAACAATCGTAATGGTAAAAACAAATAAGCATCCCATCCTTATATAGATTTTTCAAATTTTGATGCATTTATTGCTCCTTCACCTACCAAATATCCTCTCATTCATTGACCAAATTCATTGGTCACTTTTGAGAAGCAATATTCTTTTGACTTAAAGCACACCTCAGTGCAATTACTTATTCCTTTCACCTTTCAATTCTCACAGTCTTTTACTTGGATAACTACAACCACCCCACACTAAAGGTATGTGCAGTCCTCTGCACATAAACATTCTTCATATAGTAATTAGCTTCATGCATGCAAGCGCACTTATTACACAAAAACAACAACTAAATTGACAAAGCATAACGACAATGAAGGAAATACATTAAGGAAATATAGAATGGAAACATAATCTAAATAGAAATACTACCTTATTATAAATACCAAAAAGACTAATTTATAGTAGGGCTTCGGTGTACTCTCGTTAAAGTAATTGGGTAGCCGTGTTCCATCAAGTGCTTCTAAATGGAAAGCATCTGATTCAAGTATGTAAGTAATGACATACACCCCAACCAATGTAATTTGAGCTTGCCTAGATGACACAAGAACTTAGAGTCATAAAGAAGTACCATTTGTCCAATCTCGAAACTTCTTATCCCTTATGTTTCTGGCATGCCATGCTTTACTGTCTAGCTTTTTTCTTCTTTTGACTCCATCGTGCTATGGATTGTCACTCATCCAGGTTGAATCATCTTATCGATACGCTCTTCTAAATCTTGCTCATCACCTAGACCTCCGGTAAGATGTGCAATGTGCAAAGAAGGTAAAATAAATTCTATAAGGAGAACAACTTCTACGCCAAACACTAATCAAATGGTGTGGCTTTGTTTAGCCTCTTATAAGTTGTTCTATATGCCCAAAGAACAAATGACACTTTGTCATCCCAATCCTTTCTTCCAACATGAAATTTTTTTGTCAAAGTTTGGCTCAAAATCTTGTTGAAAGCCTCAATAGTTCCATTTTCCGAGGATGATAGGGTGTATTTTTATGGTGTGTAACCATAAAATCATCTAATCGGATCCCGATTGTCTCATTCAAAAGTTTTTACCCCTATCACTTGTTAAGATTAAAGGACATCCATATCTTATAAGAACATTCTCCCATAGAAACCTAGGCCATTGTAGGCCTTTGTATGGTCCTTCGTAGGTGCTTGCTTCGCCCAATGTGTGAGATAATATGTGCAAGTAATTATATAGTGTGACCCAGTCCTACGCGCGGCTAGCAAAATAGGTCGTACAAAGTCAATGGCCCATTTCTCAAATGGTTTGGCACTAATAATTGGTATCAAAGGCATCTAATCCCTTTGCCCTAGTTTTTCTAAGCACCGATAATGATCACACACCTTACAATATTCTTTACGATATTTATATAATGTTTCCCACCATAATCCAACAAGTAGGATCAGCTACATAATGGCCTCCTGCAATACCACCATGGGCTTCCTCCATAATATCCTTGCGCTCATGCTCTAATACACAATGGCATAATACTTCATCTCTGCCTAACTTGTAGAGGTCACCACTGATTAACATAAATGGTGTCATGCATATAGCAAGATGTTTCTTTTCTAATGCCTTCATTCCTTTTGGTGCCATACCAATTCATAGAAAGACAACAATGTCTTCTAATTCTAATGGCACGTGTTGTAACCTATATAATTGTGCATCTGGCATGGTTTCTTCAATTGTCTGTGCTTCTTCTCCTGAGTGAATTCTAGACAAGTGGTCTGGTCCAGAATTAATTTTCCCTAGCTTCACCACAACTGTGAAGTCAAACTCTTGAAATAAGAGTACCCATCTGCATATGCACCCTGTAAGATGGGTTTGTTTACCAAGTACTTCAATGCCATGTGATCTGTATAAAATACAAATGGTGTTGCTAACAAATACTATTAAAACTTGTGTAATGCATAGATCATTGACAAAGATTTGCACTCTGTAGTTGTATAATTCCATACAGCAGATTCATCTTCCTACTAGCAAAACAAATTGGATGGTCTACAATATCTTCTCCGGTTGAGCTAACACCATGCCGGTGGTCATGCTAGAGGAATCCACATACAAATGAAATGGTTTATCCCATGAGGAAAGCGCATAATGGGTGCGGTAGTAATTTTCTCCTTTAATATCTCAAATGCGTGTTGTTATGGTTCTCCCCAATAAAATGTACCTTTCCCCTTCAGTAACTCTTCCAAGGGTGCAACAACTTTGGCATACCCTTTGATGAATTTTCTATAATATCCTATATGACCTAAAAATCCGCGCACCTCACTTTGACTAGTAGGTGCTTCCAGGCCTAAAATGACTACAACCTTAGCTGTATCAACGAGCAAACCTTCCTTGCAGATTATATGTCCTAATAGTATTCCAAATGGTGTAGCAAATATGCACTTCTTGATGTTCAAAGAGATACTTAATTATCTACACCGTTCAAACATTAAGCATAGATTGTCACAATGATCTTTCATAAGCCCATATACTATCCAATCATCTAGGTAGACCTGTAAGAAGTTGTGAATAAAATATTTGAATGCCTGAACAACTATGCGTGAGAATATAGTAGGTGCATTTTTCAATCCAAAAGGCATCATAGTATAGGAAAAACTACCCCATTCAGTAGTAAATGTTGTCTTTTCTTGATCCTCCTGAGTAATCCTAACCTAATGATACCTAGAAAACCCATCTGTGAAAGAATATATTTCGCGCCATGCCACTCCTAGTATTTCCCCAGTAAATGGCATAGGGAATGGATCTATGACGCATGTAGCATTCAGCTCCTTATAGTCCACACATATTCTAATTTTTCCATCCTTCTTGATCTCGATCACCATTGGACTAACCCATTCTCAATCATGAAGGGGTTTGATAATTCCAGACTTCAAAATTTTATCAATTTCTTCTTTTACCTTTTCGCACAAATTAGGATTCATTCGTAAGGTCGCTTCCTAACAGGATGTGCACCTTCCGTAAGTTTTATCTTCATTTCCCCAAGTGATTTATGCACACCTTTAAGTTCATGATACCCTCGAGGAATAAGTCCCGATAATACCCGAGTAACTCAATGATCTTTGCTACCTCCAAGTCTGACCAGTAGTCTCCAATGATGGCCTCCTTAAGCTCAGCCTCCGAACCTATATTCACCTTCTTTGTCTTCATGGGTTCATGATAGGTGCGTGTATCCTTTTTTGCACTATCCAAGACCTCGCACACCCCTTGTGAATGTTCAATATCTAGGTTCTCAACTTCCTCATCATCCACGATGTAAACCATCTTTCCTTTCTCTTTCTCAAGGCAAGCGCATTCAAGTAGTATGGAGTCCATTTCTTCTTCCTTTTCAAAATGCGCTCTAGACTCTGCCTCACCAAATAATTCCTGAATATGCTCTTCAGATTTTGCACTATCTCCCATAGTTAAGCACTTGAAAAATTTTAATGCCTCTTCTATTGGAGGTTGGGAAGAAAAGTAGTCAAAGGTCTGGATCATTCCTGCAGTCAAATTTTTCCAGTTCCCTAGTCTCTTGATGTAGTTTTGTGTATACATACCAGGCATGTGTGCATCCTTGTAGCGTAGAGTACAATCTATGCACCTAGAGTGAAGGTGGTAATGCGTGTCCTACTGTCTCTAGAGTCTCTCACACTATGAATGTGATGCTAGACAAAGTTGATCACCATGATAAGTTTAGATCTGTGTATGTGCATTGTTCCATACAAACATATTAGATAGGGTGACTCCAATCTCTTCCCATTCTATAAGATTATCTCTATGGACTACACACCGGAGCGTTGCTATCATGTGCAAGGTATATACTAAGATATCTCTTCTCTTAATTTGATCTATCCATTGTGTTTCCATGGCTTTCAAAAATACGTAAAGATCTTTTGCCCCTATATACCAAGATAATGTGCTACCTATCGGTCAAACCGAATGAATTCCATTCTTGCACACAATTGTGATTTTTACCTTGTGCCCTACTAATTCATATGTACCACGAGCCCAATTGTCACAAGAAATACTCGTAGTATCACTAATAGAATGAGAATCCTCCCCGCTTTATGTAGGATGCCTTCTTTTGATGGCTCATTGACCTATGGGTCTTGAATAACGAGTACATAAATTATATTTAAGTCCTCCTCACTTAGAGGCTCAACATATGGCATACACTTTCCATCTGTCAAAGGTATCACAACCCTTTCCTCCTTATTCTCAAAACTGATATACCCCTTATTGAATCTCAAGTCAGCATTATTCACATAACACCAATGGCATCCAAGAAAGGCTAGAAAATTGTCTACTTCTGCAAATGCCAATACCTCAAAATCCCCAGTGAAATTGACCCCTTGTATAGTTATATATGCATCCTTCAAAACTCCTATGGGGTGGCCTTAGTCTAGTTTTCCATAAACAACATATTAGATGATGGCTGCAATGGAGCCTCCCCATTTGTACCCATGCATCTAATGTAAGCACATTTACTTCCACACCTATATCAATCAATATGTTGCTCAACAACCATCCATCCACAACAACATTCAGAGTAATTTCTTTTTCATAGTCAATGCTATTAGGGGAAGATTTGCATGCAAAATTTGCCATCCGGTCTCAATAATTTCATGCGGTGTCCCTTTCAACCAACTTCCTAATAGTGGAATGATGTTCTCTTGGTGCAACATTTTGGACACTTCTCTCGTATCATCGATATTAGTTTGACTGTCTGTGATGCTTTCGATACTCCTTTAAGTATCAGTATCTCACCTTGAAGATTCCTTAGAACTTCTATGGTATCCTAGTAAACTTCCTTCTGATGAGCAGGATCTAGGTACCTTACATGCAAAACCTCCTCCTTGGTGATCGTAGGCTTCTAGTGTAATGCCTCTCTTGCACGCGCCGCTTCAGCTTGTGTAGTAATCTTCACTATTAATACCTAAGGTCCTTCTCGCTATCTTGGGCATCCATTGATATTCTACCATGCGCTGGTTTCTAACCATCCCGACGCCTTTATTTTCTTATTTATGGTGCTTACTCGGATGCTCATATAAGTCCGGGTACTCTTCATAGATATGGTTCTTCCCTCGAAAGAACATGTAATATTCTAAGGACATTCACATCTATAGTGGTCAGGAGATCTCGCACGTAGAACATGTTCCATGAGGGAACTCACCTCTTCCTCCACCATGGCCTCATCCTCCATATCCACCATGATATCCACGTCCCCTTCCATGACCTCCTTAAAAATGCCCCTCATTCATGTCATAGCACATTTGATTATGATCCCGATCCTGGTGCTCATTCTTATCCTTAGAATTATTTGTTACACTTATTTGTCGTACCCAATGTATATAGCATCCTGGATCTAAGCAATTAGTCAACAATCCTCGATTATCATGGGTCGTGGACTCAGTAAATTTTGCAAAAACAAGATACATTCTTCCTTATCTCACATCAGTAACAAAGAATGGTGACTAGCATCATGATTCAAATCATAGATCTCACAATCTAATAGTAATGAACATACAAATTTGTGAGGAAACTATCCTTGGTGTGACCTTCCACATCACAATTTGTACACCAAATTCCCGAGCACGTTTCAAGGGCTGAATTTGTTGATAACTTCTCTAACTACTTTGCCATAGCTGCATCTATGCCTCTAAGAATGGAAAATGCCAATGTTAATGCTCCCAACTTCCTCAACACGCAAAGCTACTTCCATTAGCTTCACACGGATCGAGTGTATGTCTTATGTGACAATTCCCTTCTAAATGGTGTAATCAATCCTCTAACAAAGCATTTTTCATGTTGGATTGCGTGAATATCATAAGATAACTTAGATAGAAGTGTCTTAAAATGAGCATCATACTCACTTACACTCTTAGTAGTGCCCTGCTTGATATCTTTGAGTGTGCTAATACTTTTCTACTCAAACTCAGGGATATGGAACTCTTTCAAGAAATCATCCTTCAATGCTACATAATCCATGCAAGTTTGATCAGATCAAACTTCCTGCACTGATGTGTGCACATCCTGTAATGTAGTAGCAAATTGACTTTCCTTCCGCTTAGAAGTTTGTAATCCCTTTAGCATGCCACAAGATTTCACACATATGCACATGTTTGACAACATCCTCTATACCTCTATATTTTGGGATACGAAGAGACATATCCATATAGATATTTTGTGGTTACTACAGGACCTTGACCACCTAATCCAGAACCTCTTGTGTTCCCTCTACCTCCAGAACCACCAAATCCACTAGAACTAGAACCACTTATACCTCCTGATCCTCCACCTGTAGCTAGAATAAGACATGTAGATGTACTCCCCTATGTTATGACAGTAGTACTATACTTGAACCCCTATAGTCTGTGAGGTAGTTCCACTTCTAGAGGTGAATCCAACATTCTACGCGCTCACATTCTATGTAGATGATGCACCTAAGAATGTTCCTCTAAATATCATTGAAGCCGTCTGTCCTGCCATTGATGTACTTGCTCCCTGACTTACTCCTGCTCTCCTACTTCCCAAGTTAGCTTGCTGGTTACTTGTCGTACTAGATACTGGAAAACCAAGTGCAAGGGCTAGGTCACTAGGTGGATTAAGATGCATTCCCATGCGGCCCGTAGTCTCTCTGGGTGCACTTCTCGTGTGAGGTCAAGGGGGATCTCTCATGTTTTCCAAGATGGGGAGTTCTTGATGCTCGGCTCCACATCTTCTATGTGAGTCAAATCCTTCATGATTCATCTCTTTCGTCAATGCCATATTTTTGTAATGAACACCGCTTCTCTATCTCCTCTTGCGCACCTCATTATACTTAAGACACCTTTCCTCTCTCTCTCTCTCGCCACTAGGTCTTCCATCTTTCACCAAACTGTTCCTATCCTTACGTGTGGTGAATTTTAGTTAGCCATTGGTTTACTCTCTAGATTCAAAGTTACCATCAAGATCTTGATCGCCAGTGGAATACCTTGTAGATATACTCCTCTTGGATACCAAAAAAATTGGAATTCGGTGACCCTTGGGAAAGAATACGTCAAAATTGAATATTCTAGAATATAACTGATTTAGAACACCATGAAACCACATATCCATAGCATGAGTCCAGATCAAATCAGCATCATAAGAGGTCTGAAATTCTTCCTATGTCTAGACAAGTGTGTGATACCTCCAATTCCCCTGAGATGCATAAGCAGTAAGACACTCATATAGTTCTACTTTGGAAAGATAGTGAAAAAGATCTTGTATAAGCTGTCATACAAATTCTGTTCTACCCAAGTGCGTGTGTTAAAATCAGATCCACTGCTGAACCGCCATGCATATTCTTCCTCTAGATCGTGTATCCACTCCTCAATACTTTCTAGAGTTAACCAGTATGTCTTCATTGCAAACCATCCTAAAAATAATTGAAAAGAGGTCTCGACAATGGAACTAATGATGCAACCTAGAATTTACTAGATAACACCCTAGACACACTGGCACATCACTCAACCTAGACTGAGCACTCACCTAAAGCACGCAAAGGTACCAAGTCCCTCTTTAGGGTTGCTATAGCAGGATGTTAGTGTGATGAAGGAAGAAACATATAGATCCATAACTAATCCATCATTCTATAATGCATGCTACATTCAAATCTATGAAAGAACAAGCTTAAACAATAATCATGATTGAATCAATAACATGCACCACTCAATTACACATAGGAATGATACTTAGATTCAACCAATATCTTCCATCTATTAATAAACACAAAATCTCCTTACAATAATAACAATCTATACCAATGGACACATGGATCGATATAGTAATCCAATTAGGATCGCATACCTCTATACCTTCATACATCCATCTTCCTCTATATATATATATATATATCTTACTATGTACTTTGGGACTTGCCTTCACCGCTTATCTATTCCAAAAATAGGCTGCATGCTATTAATAGCCACATGTCGTTTATAGGCATAGCCACACATGCAAGTGTGCTATCTATAGACCTCTTGCAGTTAACTGAAGTGAAAATCCTATTCTTAGCTCGTCTCCATGTAAAACACTTCAATCTGATCCTCTAAAGATAGACAATGTGTGGCACGCACATCTCTGCATCATTGGTGTGTTCCGCATGCCATCTTCTAAAAATAGGTCTTCATGCTCAAAATTGGCTAAGTCCCAAAAGTTGAACTTGCCCTCCGTGCATGGGTTCTTCCTATCCCTCCGTACCCTTGATCCTGGCCTTCTCTCCCGCATGACTTCTTGTGTGATCTCTAACAAATATTATCTCGATCAACAATATCCCTCGGTGGTAGTATCATCAAAACCTTGAGAACCCTATCCAACCTCCAAATCCCCACTAGCTCCATTTTCTCAAGCAACCATTGAATTATAACCGCAGAGTGATGTGGCTCCCATTCATTGTTCGATGCGCTTTTCCACTTACTCTCGGGGTGACATTGTGTGTCCCCTACATAAAATAAAAATAAAACACTATTAACAACGTGTAATAATTGATAAAACCTATAAATAATTTTAAAACATATTTTAAAATAAATTTAAAATCTATTTAAAAATAAATTTATATTACATAGATGTAATGGTTTGACTCCATTGGCGATCATTTCCTTCTATAGAGAAATATATTTGTAAGTACAAATATGATCCTTATGCCAAGAATCGATAGGTTTCTCGTAGTTCTCCTATAGTTTGAAAATGAAAATATAATATTAATTTATGTTGTAATTAAAAAAAAACTTGAACACTTATTAGTAGAAGATAATTTAAATTATGATACTTATAAATTAAGCCCACACTCTTACAAATCCTATATGACCAATTATATTTGTGCCCTTTCTCCATTGTTCCAATATGGCATTTGTTGCTTGTTGTTGATTTGGTTGCACTAAATCCCGACTATCCCAATAGTCAATCAATTGACATCATGGAATTACAAGTAGTGAATCATAAAAATTTCTTATCATTCACTACTTGTAATTACAAACCATAATAAAAGATAAATTAATAACTTGCAATTAAAATAGAAATTTAAAATATAATTTTCATTTAAAACATATGAATATACCTTTCATTCATATCGGGGTAGATATCCCCAAAAGTATCTAGGAATATAGTCTTGTTTTTATTATTAGAACAAGACTTATTATACCTCTCTTTTAGTAAACCACAAGGTGCAACATCTATTCATGTATCAAAGTGAGGGGAAGTAGATGGAGAAGGGGAAGGACAATCTTCATTTGAGACATTTTGTGGAAAAATTAAGCATAGGGTGGAGTCTATATATGTACATGTAGGATGAGGGATAACACTCTGACATTGGTGTCATCGGGTAGAGAGAGATGTGGTATGTGGATTGATAGAGGGATCAATAACAAAGACACTTGGGTGATTGGAGGGAGGTGATATAGAGGAATGTGGGCAGGTGGAGGGAGGGGGCATATTATATGCATTGCACGACTACAACCATAACATTTTTAGCCATTTTAGGATTTTCTTGAATTTGGCTAAGAAATATATTAAATATTTGCACAAGATACAAAACAAAAATGTCAAGATTCGATCGATTTACGTAATATTAAAAATAATGACATTACATAAATAATAAATGTAATTTTAAACTATTTTCCCTAAAGTTCAATATTTTTTTGTAAGGTTACAAATTTAATAATAAAATCAAATTTCACTATCAGTTTTTATCACATAAAGTGTATGAAGTGTAAGAGCATTATAAATGTATGTAATTTCCCCTTTTCGAATTAATTCTTTTGAATACTTCTTGCCCATTCCACTTCATGTGGGCAAGAATTAGGTGAACAAGGGAGGTCTTTGGTTAATATTTTAGTCTTTCTTTTATTAACATTTACCTTTTTCTTTAGTATTTTCCTTATGAAGTAGGTCGGTTAGGTTGGAGAGCTTGAAGACAAGCTAGAAGATAAAATAAAGCTTCTTATCAAGGCTAGTCTTGGGAATTATTACATAAAGACTTTTGACACCACCATACGGATATATAAAGTGGTCACATAGGCTCATTTTGGGCATGTTTTTGGCTATTATAATTTTATCTATTTGGTTTTAGGTTGGTTTCTCTATTCCATTTCACTAAGGGTGAAAATCCTTTGGTGTGGCAAGCAAGGAAGATGAAACCCTTCCTTATTGAAGGTTAAAGAACAAAAATCTCCAATTTGGTGGTTCTAAGGCTTTTAAAGAAGACTATATTACTAGTTGGGTAGTTTTGGAATATAAAATGTCACTGCATTTTATTTGACAACCCCATTGAAAATTTTTCCCCTTTTTGGTCAAATTGGTTAAAATAGCCAAAATTTTCCACTCTCAAAGTTTAACTTGTAAGAAGGGTTTCAAAAGCCTTAGAGGGTTTTAGAAATCTTAGTTATAGTCAACGGAAAGGTCTCGATTTTTATCCGCGATGTTATGATTTAAAAAGCATTCTGGGAGCTTCTAAATGGTCTTGGGAAAGATTTCTTCCTATGCACTTTTGGGAAAAAGGAGTGTGCATGCTTCATTGAAGATTCAACTTTGGAAAAGGGTTTTAGGAACCTTGTGTGGTGTTGGGATCTCATATCCTAAGCATTGGAAATATTTTGGATCCTAATACATGGTGAAATAAGTAAGGTAGAGTTTTGGGAGTATAGAAAGTGAAAACCTTTCGACATTGGTGTAAGGCGACCTTGCTTGTACAATAATTTTCATCGAGGAATTCAAATACCTTAAGTGGATTTGGAGCCTAAAAAAATCTCAAGTGATATCACATTCAATCCCTTTATGATCCATAAGTTGGTTTGGTTTGTGTTTTTGGAAACTCCTACCGTAACTCAACTCATTGAGACACCCCTTAGGTAAAATGGAGGAACTTGAAAAAATTATTGAAGCACTAATTTTCAGACTTCCTAAGTAGGATCATTAGATTCATTGTCCCATTTCCATGTGAAATCATATATTATATGACCAAAATTCACTAAGTATGGACCCCTGGGGTGAAGGAAGTACTCGGTGGGTGAAAATAGATGGTGCAAATGAGATTTCAAAGTGCACCTTGGTGCACTTCAGCACACTTTCCTTGCACCATTGGAAAAATTTTGCACTGCAATTTCACCCCAAAAGTGCACCTCTTTCTGATTGGAAGACAAATTTTAAAACAAAAACTCAAAAATTGAAGAAAAAAAGGAAAAAGTGAAGGAAAAATGAGTTTTTATGACACATGGGCCCCCAATCCACCCTTAACACACTTTCAACCTCCATTTGCACCTTGGGCACACTTTTGAGGTGCAATTGCACCCCAAAAGTGCACCTAGAGCTGGTGGAGGCACCATTTCCACTTGCACTTGCACCATGCACTTTAACTTTGCAAAAGCACTCCTCATCTCCCTCTAACTCTCCAAAAAGTGCATTAAAAAAACCAAGGCAACCATTAAATCACATTTGAAGCTGGTTATTCATCCTTCCATACTTGTAAAACTCTTCATGTGCCCTAGGAAGACCAAGAGGTGTTTTTCTCATATCTCATGATCCCATGGATGGAATCACTCCAAATTTTGGCCATCCACTCCTCTTAAGGGCGCCTTTCAGATGATGTATGATTCATTGCAGGTGGTTCCTTCATTAAAATGTTATTCATGACTTATTTTTCTAGCCTCGAAAGCCTTGTTATACCCAAAAACATTGAAATTTTCATTTAAGATTGTGAGGATTATCACAAAGGAAGTCTACCAAACTTGGAGCGTGCATTCCTCTTGCTAATCCCATAATTTTGAGCCATTGGTCATGATATAAGACTAATAATTTCTGCACTTGTGAAAAAATCATCATTCCTTGCTAAAAACACTTGCAAACCCCATATACAAGCAAAAATTGTTTTATCATTTTCTCTCAAACCCCATGAGAGAATCCTTTCAAAATTAGAGCATGGTTTTCCCTCACCGATATGGTTATAACAAATCAAAAATCACTCAAATCAAATAAGAATTGCTCCATGCCGCAATGAAGAATATTTTTTTCCTTCCTCCATTAATGCCATTTTTCAAGCTTTTCCCACGTCCAAAATTTATTTTCCAATTTCCCATTAATTCCCATGAGATAATTTCACCAATTCGAGAGAGTTTATTCATCTTAGGAATATATTTCTAAAAAATCAAGTTATGTCTAATTTGGATTTGATTTTCTCTCATTTTTCCTGAAATATGAATTCAACTATCTGTAGCATTAAAATCCATTCAAATTTACAGACTTCTCAAAAATTGTTGTGGAATCCATTTTTTCTTGCACCATATAATTCTCACCACTTCTAAGACCAATGAGATCATAAAATGCAAAATGAAGCTCCACAACTCTGATACAAGCCTATTTCAAGTTATATTGTCTCGAGTACCCGAACATTGGAGACAACAACATGGAGCACATGGATTTCATGTTTTCCAACTTGAGTCATCATGCATATGAGGATTGTTGATCACAAAACATGCAATTGGATCATTCAAATACTTTCATGATGGGAACCATGGCTACGAGGTTTGTTATGTTGCCACCGAGGATTCTCAAGAATCTCTGATACTGTCAAATCCAAAAGGGCTCATGGTTACGAGTCCGGGTCATGCGTGAGAGGAGTGTGATGTAGGAGCATTACTGTGAAGGCATAATTTTTTTAATTTTGTATTAGTAAAGGGTGAATAAGGTCTTAGAGGTCTTATTAGGTGTCTTTTAACTCCATGTTCTTTACAAGACCTTATTATGTGGTAAATGGGACATTTTAAGTTTCCCTCCAAAAAGGGACTATTTGAAATTTGAATTTGGAAGCCTAGTTTAGAAGGTGTAATGTTGAAAAACAAAGTCATGATAAGTTGTAAGGGTAATTTGAGACCTTGTGAGAGGTGAGTAAAGTATATTCACTCTTGGTGAAAAGATACATACATCAAACTCAACCTCTAACTCTAATGAGTTAAGTAAAACTAGTATAACTACTTTGAGATAAGTGCATATGAGGGGAAATTGAAGCATGTTGTAAAATCCAGCACCGAGAGGGGGTGAATCAGTGCTTATTCAAAATTTGACATACGATTCAATTTACTTAACCTTGCTAACATGAAACCATAACATCATACACAAGCAATAAATAGGAGGACACACAGAGAGAGATAAGTTTTAATGTGGGAAACCATTCAAGGGAGAAAAACCCACTAAAACCAAAGAAATAGCTTGGAAAAGAATGTCCTGTAAATGTTATAATGATTTCATTATTGAGAATCCACTCAACATGGAGCTGAAACTCCAAAATTTAGTCAAGTTTCCACTTGAACTTTAACAAGCTTCTACTTGCATGGAAGCTTCAACTCCCAACACTTCAACCAAGCTTCAACTTGATCTTCTGTAAGCTACCACTTACAAGGAAGATTCAACTCCCTACTTGCTAAGCAACCATTTAGACTTAAAGATGTTTTGATCAATGTTCTTGAGTTTTCTCCCATGATAAATTGTAATCACTTCTTCAACTCAACTTCTTCTCTTCTCACCCTCCTTCATCTACACTTTCATGCTCACTAATTGCTGCAAAATTGAAGTCCTTAATACATAAGATACATCCTTTTATTTTTCATACCTATACTACACCTTAAATAGTATATGCATCAACAACATATTCATACACACAATTAGATGTTTATATTATCAATGAAAACATGGTTGAGAGACTCTTGCACTTCACCTTACCATTAGAACTATTCAACTCGAATTGAAGGTTGAATGAAATCATCTCAAACGCCTCTCTCAGTAGAATCTAAATCATGCACTTGGGTACATTTATAGGTCCTGATCACATACCACTATTCATATGATTCTTAAGAGAGAAAAGTACTAATTGACCACTTGTCTTTGGCCTCTTTTCTTTCTTTTTGGTTTCCTTCTTGGTCTTACACACCCTATTGTCTAGTATGACTTTTGATACTTTAGCTTTTCTGAGTCTAGACACCAACACCCAGTGAGGATGCCAACACCTTGGATCCCTCGCACCCTCCTCGGGCACCCTCACCTCTTTGTATCTTGCTCACATATTTTGGGTATCTTCTAGCCGTTGGGCATCTTGTTTTCTTATGGGTTGGCCTTTTAGTGGTTAATTACAAAATTCAAACAAGGGAATCATATAAATACAAAGCTATGTGACCATAATAAGGGACCAAGCTCTAAACATCTACTACTATCACCTAAGGTTGCATCCAAAGGAATTTCAAGAGCATAAAAGCATCCATATAACTATCATTCAAGGGACAAGGGACTACATTATTCTACATACACTTCATAGGAGGGGAAGTTCATTTTTCCATGCACACATCTACTTACATCAGTACATCTAGATATTGCTCTATCAAGTGCATCTTGCACAAGAGCATGATTCCATACACACATGCAAAAACTACATGGAGCCTAAAATTTAATGAAACACCCGAATCATAAGTTCACTCAGTTAGGTGACCACTGGGGTCAATCTGAATCCCCATTTACATCTTTTTATTTTTAGGATTTGATGTGATTTGCGGTTATGCAGATGCTCTTTCTGTTTCCGGGTTTTAATAAAATTCGGTGATTAACTAAAACATATAAATGACTAAAAGAGACATCTAGTGAACATCTTAACATAGAAGAAATCACTTTCTAATAGTTTTTGCAATCATAGGCACCTAGAGTAGTCTCTAGTGCCTAGGTGCCCCTGACCCACCTGGCACCCCAGTCCATAAGAAGATCCGACAAATCCTTACAATTTTCTGACACAATAATGATAGTTTCCTCCTATTTATTAGTTTTCCAAGTTTGGCATAGTCCAATATTAATTTATCCCCTCTCTCAAGTACCTTGGGTTTTATATTTTTCTAGCTTATTGCTTAGGTCAAATCTATACTTTATTGCTATATCATTACATTTTGAATCTGCAATATCTATGGTTTAATAAATTCTTATTTTGTTAAATAATTTAGTGAACCTATCTAATTTGAACACTCTTAGGGTCCTCATACTTCACATTGCTCTCCTTTTCCTATGATCTTCTCATCATGGATATCTCCATTCATGATTTCTTGTTAGCCAATCCTGATTGTCAAACTAAAATTATTACTCTCTTGGCTAATACTCTCCCTTTTACTACTGATATGGACATAGTTTATCAAACATTTGTGGATGCATTTTCTCAGTAGCTTACTTTTCCATCTAATGTAGTTGATAATCTTTCTATTTATGAATATCCATTCCAAATTTGGGTTTTAAGATAACTTTAGTTGATAATGGATCTGAGCTCAATATTTGTCCTTTATCATTCATTCAAAATATAGGCCTTTTCGTAGCTAATCTTAACCCAACATCTATTTCTCTCTAGGCATATGATTCTACTACGCATCCATGTCTTGGCACTATTGTTTTTCCTATCACATTGGGCCAAAAATGGTTCTTACAATATTCTTTGTTATTGATTTTCCCATTTCATATAATTGCTTACTCGTATGCCATGAATTCATAAAATGCAAGTAGTTCCTTCTACAGTTCATCAGTGCATTAAATTCTTACATGAGGGCTTTGAATATTCAGTTCCCACTGATAGTACCCCATTCCAATATTGCAACCTAGATCCAACTACATTACCTATTCCAAATTTTGCTATTAGACATCATAATTTGCTGATCCATGACCCACGAACTATTCCAGATAACTTGTCTCCACTCAAAGGAATTGTTTGCATTAGACATTGTTCCATCCGCTCCAGATCACCCCTCATACTAATGTAATAGTGATTTATTGGGGTTTTTCCATACATCGATACCACCTTCATTGTATTCTCACGAGAAATCTGCATATGTACTTCCTCCATTCACATGCACTCTCTTCATGAATAATGCTTATTGGTTATACATTCCATTCGATCCCACTTTCTCTTGACACTATTTACACACGTGATGGCTTGGCTTGGATAGGATTTAGTTTGAATGATCTCATCCCTCCATCGTATTCTCCTTATTTTTATCATGGATACATTTTCATTACTCATGCTTATGGCCTTTGACTATTTAATTTATTAGTATTTGTTGCACACACTCTACACTTTCACCCCTTAATCTTATAAAATCATGGCTTGACTACATTGGTAGCACTTTAGATCCTGATCATATTGAAATTTCATTCCCCATGCCCTTTGGCTATGTTTTTATTTTTAATGATTCATTTCTCGTCTATTCACAAAATATTACTTGATGGTATGCACATGGATGTCCATTACCACCTTTCATTGATGAAGAATATGCAATGGGCATGTATAATATACGCCACAATGGATCCTTACTTGATCAACCACATACTATTGCTTACCAAGTCTCTGATGCATCTCCATTTGACTTTGACCATGACAATGATGATATTTTAGATGACATTACTTGATTCTTCTTCGCATCATCATACACTTTGGGGCATCATGCTTACTATCCCCCTTCTAGCTTTTCCCCATGTCTTGCATGTCTACTAGTTCACTTCATACTTCGGATCTAGTCTTTCGCATGCATATTACACATCTTGATACATTTTTATCATCATTACCCTATGACATACTCTTGTATGCTATAGTTCACACTTGATTGTTGAGGGCTCACTACATTCATGAACCTCACATCATACACACTACACATTTCACACTCGACACATTCACGACACATATTTCTTGCACACATTCATCGCAACACACTTCTCGATGATGCACTCTAGATCCATGGTTCATACTCGATTCTTTGAAGGTCTAATATGAAAAGGACCTCACCACACTCACCCACGCTATATGCTTTATGCTTTATCGATCATATATTTCGCGCACACTATCAAACTATTTCTCGATGACACAATCTTGCTCTATGGTTCATTCTTGATTGCTGAGGGGTATTTTATAAATAAACCTAATCTCATGCATACTCATTAACATTCTCTCGAGGGGCTTGCTGCTCCTATCTCATTTAATTTGCATTCTATTCACACTCACATCATACTCGCATATCTTGATTGTGCACTATTCTCTCTTACTTATACTCGCATGTTACACTTTACTTACTATGTTAGCTATATACCTAATATGACATTATATTTTATATACACATGCGCATTCACTTTCCTTCTAGTTGTGAATGCATATTTTATATAGATCGTTACACGCAGCACAAATGCTTGGCATTATACCTCTTACCAGTCCCACAACGGCTCTTGGGGGCATCTACTTTCATACACATCACATGTGTTATTGTTTCATTATATACTACTTCCTATTCTTACTAGCACACTACTTTATATCGGATCATACACATTTTGACATACTTTCTATCTTTCTAACATGCTAATAGGTGCTTCATGTGCAACATTTACTTTGTAGGAAATTTTTCGCTACCATGGTTGTTTGTTACTCTTTGTTTGTCAATTTTTTCCATTATTTGCTATTGTATGCCATTATTTGTGGGCTATTCCTTTGTTTTGTAGACACACTGTATGATGTTGACCACTTCAAGATTTCATTTTATTGCGACATTGTGAGTGATGTCCCATGTTTGTGAACCTCTTTTCATAGTATACATTGTCTTCTTGGTTGCTAGATTACATATTGTATTTTATATGCATATTTGTATTATTTGTAGTAACACATGTTTCCTAGCCACTTTGTTTGTATGTGCCTTGGTTTCTACCAAACACATTCCCTCCCCTACTGGGGCATCCGTTTCATATCAGTTTTGGTCCTCTCTTTTAGGTCACATGTTCCTAGCGACGTCGCATGCACTAAAAATGAGGGGGATACATTGGGTGAATTAGTCACCCCACACAACACTTCACAGTTATAATACAAAAATTCAATACATAAGAAAAATAGTCTCTAGTCTCATAAATGACCCAAAATATGACTTGGGTATTGGGTGAATTAGTCACCCCACACAACACTTCACAGCTTATAATACAACAAATTCAATACATAAGAAAAATAGTCTCCAGCCTCATAAATGACCCAAAATATGACTTGGGTCTTCAACACAACACAAACACTAGTGACCAGATACAAACATGAGCACTTGGGAACCCTTGACCCTTCCTGGGTACCTATGACCAAGGGAAGTTACATATTTTTTTTCGATCAACACAATTTACAATAGTTTACACATCGGTTTTCACAGAGAAAGGTGCACAATCCTCCAACAATCAACATGCATGTTATCTCCTTTTTTCTATTCGCATTGGATTGAACTAGATCAAACTTGAACAAAGCAGGATCACACCATCTGCAAGTGGTGTATAAAGTGTCGGGAAATAGTCAAAAGTTAGAGAATAACACTAGATATTTCTCCCTACACTCTTCTATCATGACGTGAGATCACCTAAAAACTCGCACTTGGCGTGAGATCACCCAAAAACTCCAACTTGGCGTGAGATCGTCTGAAAAAATCATTCTCAGGCGTGAGATCACCCAAAAACTCATTCTTCTATAACATTTAAAGGATCCTTTCTATCCTTTCACTCATCACGGATCAGGTGCACATGTTCTTCATTTCCTTTTACATACTTTCTACACACTTTTTTACATGTTTGGATCAAATTTTTCATATACACATATTTGACTACTCTTTTTCTCTTCTCTTTTGTAGGTCCATCTTTATGGGAAGCAACAATCACATCATCAAGCATCAAACGACATCAACAACATGTACAATGTGACATATACACATACGCTTTCATCCCTAGGGTCACTTCCTCTTCTCTAGCTTCCACACTTAATTTTTGTCACTCCACACTTTTTCTTGTCTCCTCGACATGCTTTTCACCATCGATCTACATGGTTATCGTGGTACACATCTCTTATATAATTTATGTTATCAAGAATTCACTCAACAACATAAAGCGGGGGAAAATATAGACACTAAATCAAGAACTTGGGTACATTTTTAGGTCGTGATCACACACTACTATTCATATGATTCCTAAGCAAGAAAATTAATAATTGACCATTGTCTTTGGCCTCTTTGATTTCTTTATGGTTTCCTTCTTGGTCCTACACACCCTATTGCCTAGTATGAATTTTGATACTTCATATTTTAAGTCTGGACACCAAAGCCGAGGCACCCTTGTCCCCTTTGTGCACCCCCGACCTCTTTGTATCTTACTTGTATCTTTTGGGTTTCTTCTAGCCGTTAGACATCTTGTTTTCTTATGGGTTGAAATTTTAGTGGTTAATTATGAAATTCAAACAAGGTAATCATATAAATACAAAGTTATGTGACCATAATAAGGGACCAAGATTTTAAGCATCTACTACTATAACCTAAGGTTACATCCAAAGGCATTTCAAGAGCATTAAAACATCCATCTAGCTATCATTCAAGGGAAAAGGGACTACATTATTCTGCATACACTTCATAGGAGGGGAAGTTCATTTTTCCATGCACACATCTACTTACATCAATATATCTAGCTATTTCTCACTATTAAGTTCATCTTGCACAAGATCCATGTAGGGCACAATTCTGCACATAAACTAAATGGAGTCTGAAATGTAGTACAAAGTGTGTGGATCATAAGTTCACTTAGTCAAATGACCACCAGGGTTAGTCTCGAATCCCTATTTACATCTATTTATTTTTAGGATTTGACATGTTTTGGGTTTTTGCAAATGCTTTTTCTCTTTCCAAGTTTCAAGAAAATTTAGTGATCAACCAATGACATACACACAACTAAAAGTGACATCTTGCGACATAGAAGAAATAAATTTCTAATATTTTTCACAAACACGGGCTCCCAAGAGTAGTCTTTAACACCCAAGTGCCCCGACCTACCCAGTTTCCTAGTCTAAGCAGATCCGATAATGCACAATTTTTGGGCATAGTAATGACAATTTCTTCCTCATGTTTATTAATTTTCTAGTTCGACATAGTCTAGGATTAATTTCTAAATTAGATAAGTACTTTATCCCTTCTTTTTTACCTAGGGTTTAATATTTTTCTAGCTTATTACTTAGGTCAAATATATACTTTATTGCTATATCATTACATTGTGACTCTGCAGCTTAGGGTTTAGCATAATTTTGGTATTTGTTAAATCACACTCATACAAAGTGATTGCACTGATTACATGTCAGTTTCATGTGTAGACCTTACACAATCTATCATGGAAATTGTAACCTTCATGTAGATCACAAAATAATTCCTTAGCTCACCGCACAAATTAGGAGATCCTTTTTACACCGAAATTTGACATTTGACATATTCTTTTATAACTGCCCTGTCAATTTTTGTCTTCTTCCTTTTGGCGAGTTTCATTTGTGTTATAACTGATTTGACTTAGGACAAGTTTCATATGCATGCATGTATGTGACAAGACTCTTCATTTTTCTCTATAACCTCTCTAAATTCTTGTATACTTTCCATTTCTTCTTCAACATCATTAAAGCTCTACATGTTTTGTGCAGGATCTTAAAAATTAGTCATAGAGGACTGAAAATTTGCAGCCAAGAGATTGATCTTCTCACAATGATACATGCAAATTCAACACATTCTAAAGAAATGATATGATAGCCTATGATGTGTAGAAAACCTTCGATGAAAAGAGGAACTTCAACACTCTTATTGTAGACACACAATCACACACTTTGGGTAATTAGTTAGTCCTGATTACATACTACTATTCATATGATTCATAAGTAAGAAAAGTAATAATTAACCCATGTCTTTGGCCACCTTTATTTGCTTTATATTACTACTATTAGTCTTGTACCATTACTTGCTCAGTCTACCTTTTTACTCTTTGACATTTGTCATCCTAGACACTAGCGCCCAACCAAGATGCCAATGCCAGTGCCCTCATCCCCTCTAGGCACTCATGTCCCCTTTGTACTTTACTCTCACTTTTTGGGTCCTTTATAGCCATTTGAGCATCTTATATTTTTGGTAGTTGGCCTTTTGGGGTTAATTATGAAATTCAAGTGAAGGAATCATATAAATATAAAGCTATGTGATCATAATAAAGGACCAAACACTAAGCACTATCTATCACCACCTAAGGTTGTATCCATCAAGGCATCTAAGAGCTCCATTACATCCATATAGATCCATCACAAGGGAAACAAGGGTTATTTTTCTACATCACACTTCATAGGATGGAAGTTCATTCTATTCCATGCACACATTTACTACATTCTACATGTAGGTACTTACATTATCCAAGTGTGACACACACAAGAGCAACCTAGGGCACAATTATGCACACACACATACAAAAATACATTGGGTCTGGATGTAGTGCAATGCTCTCGAGTAGTAAGTCCATAATTATGGTAGCTGAGGAAAGTCCACCCCTCATTTTACATCTTTATTTTTTTGGAATTTTATGTCTATTTGAGGGTTTTATAGGTCTATTATTCATTGCGGTTTCTCGAGACCTCAACGATCATTGTATGAATCCATAGTTACAAAAGGAGAGTATTAATGAATATCTTGTGACCCCGAGAATTCAGATTTCTAAGCATTTTGGTAGACCTGCACCTGAAAAAAGGTCAAGGCACCCATGGGTGCCCAGGTCTGTCAAATCCTCTAGACTTGTAGTTTTACAAGCTCCTATGTGACAGCTTAGTGCTTCACATTTCTCTATTTTCTAGCTCTGTGCACTCTTCAAACTTTATGAATTAGCTAAGGCTCTCTACCCTCTCTTTGTAATTAGGGTTTTCATTATTTATTACTTAATTGCTTAGATTTGTTTCATTACTTCATTATTCATTTATTTACTACAATCTTGCATTTAAATTAGGCATTTAAATTACATTTTAGCTTAATCACTTATTCAATCAAGAATATGCATATTTGAAAAAGTAACAACTAGACCTTCAAACTCATAAATTTTACCTCAACAAATTGAGCTTGATCATGCACTTGATCACTTATTCAAGACTCCAAATCAACATTTGTGGAAGGTTACTATGTCTTGACCAAATTATCATGTTCATATCTTGCTTCATTATAGGTCAAAGAGTTCAAACAAACATGCTTTTCACAAACCACTCAAGCTGTGTTTTAGGTTTCCTAAAACCATTATTGCTTTATCTTGCACTAAACACATGAAACATCACTTTTATGATGACCCAATGCATTGAACACTTCATTGAAAATTTGGTATGCCCGATCTTGCTCATAAACATGTACATAAAATGGGAGAATACTTCAAATTTCACTCCAAGATACACACCTTCTTGACTAAAATGATTAAACTAAAATATTAAAATAAATTCCTAATCCAATGCAAGTTTGTGATAAATAAATGAGTAAATAAATAAAGGAAATAACCTAAGCAACTAAGCAAGTAAAATATGAAACCCTACTATGTAAAGAGGGTTAAAAAGGCCTTAATTTATTTTTAGAGGTCATGGTATTGTGTCGCAGGGATATTGATCAACAAGAGGAGAAAATCGTTGTATAGAGCTCTCGAGTTAATACATATATGATTTTTGACTAGACTGGGCACTGGAAAGGGGTTGGGGTTACAGGGCACATGGTGTGCAATCCTGGGTGCCATGGTCTATGGAAAATCTATATAAACATTCTTTGAGGTGTTACTAAATGTTTTCTTATGTTCATCTTTAATTGCGTGTATGATCGCGAAGCATCGATAAAGTTGTAATAGAAGAATCAATTGAAAAAACCCCAAAAAAGCATCAAAACCCTAAAAAGAAAGATGAAAATAAAGGGGCATGACTTGTCCTCATTTGCCACAATGGTGTACTTATCACTAAGCATTGCACTACATATCGACCCAATGTAGTTCTCTCTGTGTGTGTGTGTGTGTGTGTGTGTGCAATTATGCCCTAGGTGCTCCTTGGGTGACTCACACTTTGTGAGTAGTGAGTAATAACTAGATGTAGAATGTAAATAATGTGTGCATGAAATAGAATAAACTCCCCTCCTATGAAGTTTGATGTAGAAACCAACCTTTTGTCCCTTGTGATGGAGCTAGATGGATGCAAATGGAGCAATAAAAGCCTTAATGGATGCAACCTTAGGTGGTGATAACTAGTGCTTAGTGCTTGGTCCCTCATTATGGTCTTATAACTTTATATTTATATGGTTCTCTTGCTAATTTCATAATTAACCCCGAAAAGTTTGACCACCAAAAATATAGGAAGCTCAAATGGCTAGAAAGTGCCCAAAAAGTGAGAGGAAAGTGCAAAGAGGATCAAAACGCCCGGAGGGGACCAGGGGCACCTAGGGCACCTCGGTCGTAAATAGGGAAAACGTAGTATAAAAGTACAAACTGGGAAAGTACGGGTGTAAGATTGAAAGTAGCAATAGAAAACAATGCAAGATGGCCAAAGACATGGGTTGATTAGTACTCTTTTCACTCAAGAACCATATGAATAGTAGTATGAGACCGAGACTAAATAGTTACCAAAAGTGCATGATTTTGTGTTAAAATTTTCCCCACTTTATGTTGGTGAGTGGAATGCTTGGTAACATAAAGTAGATAGACATGCATACCTAATATCCATGCAGATTGATGTAAAAATGTCCCGAGGGACTAGATAAAGTGTGGGGTGATAAAAAGATGAAGCGTGGAAACTCAACATGTAAAGGTGTAAAAATGTGATGAGAGTGAACCTAGGGTGGAAACACATGTGTATATGTAATTATGTGTGATGAACTTACATGTTAGTGTCGATGTGTGTGATGCTGAGTGTTGTTGTTGTTGATGTTGACTACTTTTCCCACACGACAAACCTACAAAAGAGAAGACAATCAAGTAGTCAAATACGTATGTATATGTGTAAAAAGCATGTATAAAGATGCATGTGTGTATGTAAAAATCATGTAATGAAATTATGAAAATGAAAAAGGAACATGTGCACCTGATCTATGATTTGAGAAAAATGGTGTAAAAGGATCCTGTCGATTTCATGCGATCTTTAGATCAAGCTTTTGAACCCATAACCTATGTAACCCATCGTGTCATGGAAAAAAAGACAATACTTTTATTACCTATACTTGGCAATGTGATGTGTATAAAGTTACTATATGGGGTGAGTGATTCACCCAATTTAATGCCCCCCTCTTTGGGGGTGCATGCAACGTCATTGTAGGAGGATGTGGTCCCAAAGAGAGGGACCAACCATCCAATATGAAACTCTTCCTTACAGGGGAAGGGGACATGCTTGGTAAAACCAAGGCACTGAAAAATGTGGTTGGGAGACACATGTTAGTCCGAACAAAGAAAAACATGCATGTATAAGACAAAGTGTAAGCTACACAGAAAATGTAGAAGCTAAGACACAAGATGATAATGTAAACACCCAAGAAGATAATGTAAGCAAAAAAATGAGTTGCAAATGGGACATGACTCATGATGGCACAAGAGATGCTCAAGGCCATAATGGCCATAAACAAACAAGCAAAGTACACACAAAACAAAGGGAAAAGCCCGCATACAATGAAAAACATAGACAATTAATTAGATTCAAATAGATAACCATGGTAGCAAGTAATCATGTAAAATAAATGTTACACATGAAGCACCCGTTAACACATTAGAAAGATAAAATGTATGTCAAAAGCATGTATAATCGATAACATAATGTGTTATAAGTACAAATGAAACAATAACACCCACATTGTATGAAGTGGATGCCCCCAAGAGCCATTATGGGACTTTGGTAGTGTGTCAAGCATCCATGTTGCATGTAGAAGCTCTGTATCTATGATCACAACTAGAAAATAAAGTGAACACAAATGTGTGTATGGTAAAGATAATGGCATAAAAATATCTATCCAACATGTGTAATAAGAATAACATGTACAAGTAAATTCAAGTAAGAGTAAATGCAACCAAGATATGCAATATGTTGTGGATGGATGGAATAGAATGCAGAGTGAATGATAGGAGCCACATGCCCCCTGATTGAATGAAATTATATGTAGTGAGGTTCATTTGTTTATGCCCCTCAATAGGCAAGAATGAACCGTAAAACAAGAGTGTGTCATCAAGAAATGGTCAAACTATGTGTTGTGTGTAGTGTGCTGTGGTGAATGTGTAGTGATGACATGTGACATAGAGATGAAGTGTGTGTGTGATGTTATAGCCTAAGCATATATCACGAAAAGATGATCGAAGGAGTGATGATTTAGCCTAAAGTGTATATCACTA
The DNA here is from genome assembly GCA_018340775.1 of Taxus wallichiana var. yunnanensis. Taxonomy (NCBI): domain Eukaryota; kingdom Viridiplantae; phylum Streptophyta; class Pinopsida; order Cupressales; family Taxaceae; genus Taxus; species Taxus wallichiana. The sequence continues at coordinate 32,165,607 of CM031238.1, read as the reverse complement.
AAAGATTATCAAAACAAGTGATGATGATGCTAGAGTAAGTGATGATGTAGCCTAACGTATATCACTACAAGATGAGTAGAAGGAGTGGTGATGTATCCTAAAGTGTATACCACTAAATGATGCAAGCGTAAGTGACGATATAGCCTATGGCATATATCACTAAACTAGGAATGTCACATGATTGAATAATGAATGAATGTGAGTGTGATAAGGTCCATTTATGATGTATACCCTTAATGTAGTCAATATGGACCGCGAGACTAGAGTGTGTCATAGGGTAGTGAGTGCAACATAGTAAAAGTACATGCATAAGATGTAAGATGTGTAGTAAATGTAGTGTTGAAACCATGTCATGTGGTGTGTAGGACACATAATGATTAATGTAGAGTGTGTAGTGTTTAATGTGCAATTAGTGAGGTTCATATGTATAGGATGCCCTCAACAATAAAGTGTGAATGAAGCATAAGAGTGTGTCATTGTGTGGTGACAATGCTAGATATAAGAGCAATGACCCCCAATTACATGTGATTGAATGAAATTTCCAATGAAATTGAAAGATAAAGCGAATGGTCCTCCATTTGATGTTGTGGTGATGAAGGTGTATGATCATGCTATAATAGTGGTGGTATACTATATAATTGGTACGCAGGTGGGTGTGAGTCTATGTGCATGTGATGGATGAAAGTATGATGGGTATTGCGGTGTAACAAAAATGTGTAGGTGATGGATGGGTGTATTATGAGTATTGTGGTATAAAAAAAATGTGTAGGTGATGGAGACCTATGCAAAGTAGAGCGTGGAGGTGATGGACACCTATGTGTCATAAAATGAAGTCAAGGAGGAGGTTTCCGCCAAGATGTTGTAATTATACTAGAATGTTGGCTTATGCTGATGTGCTAGACTAATATAGTGATGAGACCGCATGAAATGTGTATGAGTAGGTGATCTAGGAGTATATTATGCTTTATGTACTATAGAATGAGGTGTGCTAGATGAAGTGGATGATGCATTAGCCATTGCAAGAGGAGGGTGTGATAATGGAGTAGAAGGAGACACACCATCGATAGAAATGAATTGATTGTTATGAATGAATTTTAGATACAAATGATTCATGGAGATAATAGACTTAGACCTATGAATCCAATTGAGGCCTAGAAGAAAGTCACACCCATTGACTGATTTTCCAACAAGGAAAGGTACAAACATAGTAAGAGGTCCTACCGTAACGTGAAGTTTGATGACACCATATGAATTGTTCATCGGATATGAATTTTGAATAGTGGATAACCCAATAGCGAATGATGAGAAGTGGAATAGAACATGTTAATGGGACAGGACGGGTCAACCTTGGTATTATTGATGGAGACCGATCTGATAGAGGTAGTAATATGCAAGTGATTAGAAGTGAAATTCACATGATAGTCATGGTCAGAGAAAGAAATGATCGGAAGAGGTATCAAGGTATGGGAAACTAGAAAGTCAAGAGCCCTTGATGTAGGAGGAGGAACTACATGGTATGTATGATTAGCTAAAGATTCAGATAATTTCTTGTCATGTTGTAGAAGCGGGTTATTAAATAGTTTGAGCTTACGGTTTTCATTGAATGGCATAGTAGAATCTGTAGGATCTAGAAACTCAAGCTTATTTCTATTGATAAGATCTTGGATGATGGTGTGGAGCTTGAGACACCTATTTGTAGAGTTTCCCACACATCGGTGATAGTCACATCAAAAATTCTCATTGTAATTTCTTCCTTTTGGTCATGATGGGTCTAATTCAAGTGGTGGAGGAAGTGTAATAAGATTTCTCTCAAGAAGCTATTGTAATATGAGATGTGGGGCCATAGGAATTTGGTGAATGTACACTGAGGTGGTTGTGATTGAAGCTATTTAGTAGTAGATACCGTGTTAATAGTAATTTTGTGTCAGCTGGTTTAGTTATGGATGGTTTGAATGTTGACTTGTTTTATTTCTAACTGTGTAGAAGATAGATGATGGTTGCTCATGATATTTAAGCTTACCTATGGATAAGAGTTTGGTTTCGTAGAGCTTAAGAGTATGGAAGAGTTGATCGAATGAAGGAGAGGTATCAAAGAGAACACTTTCCTAGAGAGGTGGTAATAGAATTTGGATGAATAAATCCTAAAGCTCAGAGTCTGCAAAAGCACATTTGACATCTTAGCTAAGTTGTTTTTGTATCTCAAAACGTAATTTTCTAAGTGTTCGTTAGATCCTTGTTTAAGTTGTGCTAGTTGGGCATAGGAGATCTTAGAGCCAATGTTGATGGAGAAGTGAGTGAGAAAGGCATCAACTAGATACATGAAAGAGACTACCGAATGGATAGGTAGGTCATAAAACCAACACATCACATAATCATGGAGACTACGGGAAAATTTTAGCCAAAAGGATATGATCATCCACAAAATCTAGACAAGCCATGTGGAATGCTCAAAGATGCTCTTGTGGGTCACCATGCCCATTGAAAATGGGAAGCTTAGGGTGAAAAAATTAGGAGGAAGTGGATACATGGAGATAATAAGTGCGAATGGAGTATGTAGAAATAAAGTGGAGTCCAAAGATGGAGATGCATGAGAAGTAGCTTGTTGTAGATTGAGCAACATGGGTGAAATCCTAATAATTGTATTAAACTCAATCAACCATTTACAATAGTGCAAGATATAATATTTATACATATTAGATAGCTAATACAAAAAAAAAGAGGAGTTGCAAATAATGCAACAACCAAATTAAAATATAGTAGCTTCCAAATCACATCCAGGGAAGCAAAATGAATAATAACAATAATATTGTTAAAACTATATAACAACATCCGTATTGTTTGACTACAAACAATAATATGGTTTATAACCATATAACAACATTATTTAATTAATAAAATTAATTAAATAATTAATTTATATAATGCATAATTAATTAACCTAACATTCCCCCCCTTAATTGTGCATTGTCTCAAGGGATGAGGAGAGGAACTTCTCTAAACAACTCGAACTTGTCACGTGTAAGTGACTTTGTGAAGATATTTGCTCATTGTTTAGCTATTGACAAAATTGAAGTTGGATGTTGTGCTTCAACACATGCTCACGTATAAAATGAACCTATACCTCAATGTGCTTTGTTCTCTCATGAAAAATTGGATTGCGAACAAGTTTGAGAACACCTTCATTGTCAACATACATGGTGGTTGGTTTGTCCTGTGGTATTCCAAGTCCTTCTAGTATGCGATGACATAGCCATATCACTTCATAAACAGCTTCTCCTGCAGAACGATACTCACTTCTATGGAAGAGTGAGAAACAAAGTGTTGTTTCTTGCTTCCCCATGATATTGGTCCAGATCCCATAAAAATACAAATCCTAAAGTGGATTTTCTATCATCAATATTTCCTACATGATCTGAATCTAATATCCAGTCAAGAGAAGAAGTTGTCATTCTTCTTGTATTCTAGACCAAGATCCACTGATCCTTTGAGATATCTTAAGATGCACCTTGCTACTTTCCAATGACAAACTTTGGGTTCCTGCATGAACCTGGATAGATAGCTCACTACAAAGCTGATATCTGGTCTAGTGTAGGTCAGGTAAATGAGACTCCCAATCAATACCGATAAAGAGTGGCACTTACCTCGGAGATGGATCTGAACAAGATAACTACAATTTGTTCTCCATAGGTGTAGCAATTGGTGTGAATCCATCATCCTTAATTTTTTGAGCATTAGTCTTGGTATATTTCATCTGAGAAACAAAATGTGATTCTCTTTCTTCCATACTTCCAATCCAAGACAATAGTGCATCAGCCCGAGATCGGTCATGTCAAATGATCGATTAAGATCTTTCTTCATTGCATCAATCATCCTCACTAAACTTCCAGTGATGACTAGATCATCGACATAGACAATGAAAATCACAATCTCCCCCTTGATTTTTGAGGTAAAGATTGGGATCGTATGGATTTCTAACAAATCCATGTTGTACGAGATGCTCATCAATCTTGATGTACCATGCCTAGGGTGCTTGTTTAAGGCCATACATATATTTCTTGAGTCTAGCATACCTTTGCTTCTTGACCAGTACTACATATCCCTCAGGTTGAGTCATGTAGACTTCTTCTTGTAAATCTCCATTTAGGAAGGCACTTTTACGTCCATCTGGTGGACTTTCCAGCCAAACTGTGCAGGTAGAGAAAAGATCATTCTGATTGTTTTGATCTTAGCTATGGGAGAAAATGTCTCCTCATAGTCTATGCCTTATTTTTGTGTATAACCCTTTGCTACTAGTCTTCTTTATACTTGTCCAATCCCCATCTTTTTATACTTTGTTTTAAATATCCATCTCGCATCCAATGGGTTTCTTCCCTCGTGGAAGATCAACAAGCTGCCAAGTGTTATTTTCATCACCGATTGATATTTCGTAATCCATGGCATCTTTCCAAGGATTTTGACTGTAGGGATTCCTAGACTATAGAGGGCTCATCAAATTCAATAACTCTACTCATCAAAGAAAAGTTAACTTCTTCTCTTGCTTTACTTTGTGAGTCCATGGTCCAGGGTGGATGTATTCTGGTGGAGCATCCATTCTTGCATCTCGTAATGTGCTAGTACACCACTTGGGCATATGCTTGAACTATTCCCATGGGTCGTGGTTCTATCTAATCAACACCATCATCCCCATCATCACTTTCATCATCTAAGGGAACATCAACTTCAATTTTTACAACTAGTGAAAAATCTACATCTGGTGAGTCTGGAGGAGGAGACTCTGCTTCCTTCTTCTCAAAAAACTCAACATCTTTGCTGGTGTAGACTTTTCTGGTCTTTGGATCCATCAATCTGTACCCAAGAGTCTCTTCACTGTACCCAATGAAGATGATTTTCTGTGACTTCATGTCCAATTTCTTTCTATTTTTCTTGGGTATGTGCATACTTGCTTTACACCCAAATACTCTAAGGTGTGCAATAGATGGTTTCCACTTTTTGACCATGCTTCTTGTGGTGTTACTCCTTCAAGAGCAACTATGGGCACTCTGTTCAACAAATACACTGTTGTTTTTTTTATTCTTGCCCAAAATGTCTTTGCAAGTCCAAAATCATCGATCATGCATCACACCATTTCCATGATAGTACAATTTCTTCTCTCAACAACACCATTTTGTTACGGTGTGTGTGGAGGAGGCATTTGTCGATGAATCCCATGAGTTTGTAGGTAGTCTTTGAACTCATTACTGGTGAATTCCCCCTCGATCTGAGTGAGTTCTATGATGTGACGACCAGTTTCATTCTCAACTGCTACTTTGAACTTTTTGAAAGTTTCAAAAGCTTCACTTTTCTTGTGAAGACAAAAAATCCACATTTTCCTTGAATAGTCGTCAACACAAAACATGAAGTATTGGAACCCAGAATGACTTGGTTGCATCGACCACAAAAGATCGGTATGAACCAGATCAAGCTTACCATGAGCTTGATATGTACTCTTCTAGGAATGAAGCTTATGTGTTGTTTTCTCCTAAGCGTGAGGACACTTGTTTGTATCCTTCTGAAGAGATGGTAGCCCATGTACCATATTACATTGGCGAAGTGTCTCGAGATACTTGAAACTTACATGACCAAGTCTCCGATGCCACAACTATGTTGAGGTGGAGTTCTTAGCCACAAGTGCTTGATCATCTTTGTGAACAAAATCAAGTTGGAACATGTGTCCCACATTGGAGGCTTTTGCAACTATTTTCAGCCTCTTGATTTGTCTCAAATCAAACATGTTTTCTTGCTGAAATGACTATCAAAGTCAATTTTTAGGTTGTGATCAAGGAGTTGACTGACTAAAAGAAAATTCTTTGTCAACCCAGGGACATATAAGACATCTGATAGTCTGCATATTATGTGAACCAAGGGGTAGAGAAATGTTCCCAATCCCTTGAACTATATATGAAGAATCATCTCCCAATGAAACATGATTTTTCGATGGTGTGTCCTCATTGAAATAAACCAGTCTCTATGGCATGTGTGTCGAGTGGCCCCTAAATCAACATACCAAACATCACTAGATGACGTGGATGGTTCACTTGATCGAGAAGTGAACAAGTAGTCTTCATTGTCTGACTGTTCTTGTTGCTCAACAATATTTCCTTGCTAATGGGGTCTTCTTTCCAGTTCCCCTTTTTTTTCCCTTGATTGTTGTTAGAATGTCCCTTGTGAGATTGTTTTGGAGGTCCAGAGTTGCTTGATGAACCTTTCTTGTAAGTATTATACCAACAATCTTTTAGGTCATGTCCTCTTTTACAAATTGGACATTACTTCTTCTATTGTCTATCCCCATGATACTGATTTTGATGTTGGGAATTTTGATAGGAATTAGGTTTTCCTTTACCTTTTCCTTTCCATTTTTGATGTGAAGAAAGTGCCTAGCTCCTCTTCATCATCCTTATTGTGCATTACTTCCTCTTGTTGCATAGTAGGTTTACCAATTTGTCAAAACTAACTATCGTATCTAAAAAGTTTAGTGTTGTTACAAAAATATGGTATGAAGAAGGGAGTGCTCTCAGAATAATGGGAATGAGATCATCATCTTTGACCACTTCTCCTAGGGCTAGAAGTGAAGCCCTCAATTCTGCAACTCTTCTTAAGAAAGATTTTATTTTCTCATTCTACTTGAACTTCAATGTGTGTAACTGACTCTACAAATTTAGTATAACATTCTTATTTTTGGCCTCATATATTGTGCTCAACTTATCCCATGCTTCTTTAGTTGTTTTGGCATCTTGAATGTGGGGTTGCACATCATCGACACTCCAAACAAGATGATGAGTTTGGCCTTCTAATTTGCTTTATCAAACCATTGTTGTGTTGTATCAGTAGTTGATCTAGTCAGAGTACCATTCACAACAAGCTAGATCTCTTCAAACTCAAGTTGTGTCTTGATTTTTGTCTTCCATGTAAGCATAGTTGTTTCCTCTGAGTAGTTGTGAATCCAAAAGAAAAAATTTGGGGCATTGGTGCCCATTTTGCAGAAAACATTGACAGGGTTTGGCTCTTATCACTCCAGGTATAAGGTCTCCCAATCTATATACCATCAGTCCGATATACCAAACCTTTCTATATATGTGCCCTTCCGATATACCCGTGGTACGTGGAAGAAGCTCGCCCTTTCTATATACCCGACGGTACGTGAAAGAGGCATTAACGTACGTGAAAGAATTCAATACGTGGTACCAAGACAATACTGAAAGGGGTCTGTGTGATTATTGACACCATCAAAGAAATATCCTCATACACGTGCGTAACTTCACTATATACTTGGATAATTTCTCAGTCCAGATTTATGTCATGCAATCATTCACAAACGGATGGGATGGCTCATAGTGTGTGCACTGTGACCTTATTACTCCCCATTTGATTTAAAGGGTCGATGCCCAAACGATGTTATTGTAGCTATATTAGGCATTAAGTGCAGTAGTAGTCATGATGGCTTTACCCATAAGAAATTCCTAGAGGCACCGTATATACGAACACTCGAATGAGATCTATGATCTCGTGAGTGTTGTAGAACCAATTTTATACTATTTTTTATTACAACTTTTCTACCAGTTTTTGAGTAGTTACAATATTTGTGGTTGACTATGGCAACCTGCAAATTAGTATAATATAATGCAAGCATGCAATTACATTCAAAAATTTATAAAAATTTGAATGGTAGGCATTTTTTTTTGTTTTGCGGGCCCTGGTGGCCTCCGAGCCCAATACGACCCAAAATGCCAAAAACCGTTAAAAAGAGGCCCAAGATGAAGTTTTTGGATGGTCTTCCTTTGCAAATGTTGCTTGAAATAAAAAAATAGGCTTAGTGGAGAAAAAAATTACCCTAAATTTAGGTTTTTCTGCTAAATATTTAGTGACCTGTTTAGTTATAACTAACAGGTTTAGTGAAGGTTTTCCCTAGACCATATGCCTCCAACTATGGCAGATTTTCTAAATTTGCCTCTAGATTTTAAAAATAAAAAAAATTGTGTTTTTGGTGTGATTCGAACCATGCACCTCCCATTTCTAAGTCATTCCTCTTAACCACTTAGGCTCTATGAGCGCTTAGTGTATGAAAATGAGAAATTTGTATTTAAAGAAGGTGAATTTCAAATTGACCTTTTAAAAAAATACAACTTGGCAGATTGTCCACGTGGAGCCGCATGCGTGGAATGTGAATTTAGGGATTCTGCATGAAAAATGGATCTCCTTTTAAAGATTTGATTCATACGCCTTTATAGTTTTATTCTCCACCATTTATAATGTGTTTTTGACGCTATTTTGTTTTTTGAAGCCATTTTTTATCTTCTTTGCATTATTTACAATCATTTTTATTTATTTATTTTTATAGGTCTTGAATGCACGCAGGGGCGGTTTGTGGAGCGGGGGTTGTTGCTTGTCAGCCGTAATGGATCGTAGGGACAACGCTGGAGGTCACTTGTTTGTTTCATATTTCACATTTTTCCTTTACCGCAGTTCGCAAGGTGGGTGAAGGGATGACTCGATGAGGAGGGACATAAGTCGCTTGGCACATGACAATAATGCAATCATCGCTTTAGCCACTCAATGCAAAGTGACATGTTTTAAATGCAATTTCTTGACCCGTTCCTAATGTAAATCCCAGATCATAGATGCCTTGATCCAATGGATCAAGAGCACGGCATTTAGATTGCAGAATAGGCGGGGGCTCAATCCTCTAGAACGGTTTGACTTCAATATCCTAACTTGGTGGATAACACAACATACCTAAAAAAGTAGTGACCAACATGCTTACCAATGTTGGCTCGTCCTCCAAAACTAGCATATAAACCTCCAATTACAAAGAGATGCTAAAACTAGCAGAGACAAAGGAACCTCTAATATTAGAGGTAAAACCCCTAATGGGAGATTTTTTTAAACCATTTTCTATACCAAAAATTTTTCTTGGAGCGAGGTGCACCAAAGGCAAAAAAATTTACGTTTAAACACTGAATGAAAGAGGTCAGGGGATGCAAGGATGTCTGGGGAAGTTTCTGAGGTAACACATGCTCTCCGTGATAGAGAAAATTCTTCTCCAAGACACTTCTCTTCCTCTACAACCTTCTCCTTCAACCTTTTTTTGCTTCACAGCGATTCTCTCGGTACCAAATGTAGATTGAGCAAAAGGGACAGAAGCCTGATAATTGTATTAAACTCAATCAACCATTTAAAATAGTGCAAGCTACAATATTTATACATATTGGATAGCCGGGATACAAACAAAAGAGGAGTTGCAACAATGCAACAACCAAATTAAAATACAGTAGCTTCCAAATCACATCCAGGGAAGCACAAATGAATAATAACAATAATATTGTTAAAACTATATAACAACATCCATATTGTTTGACTACAAACAATAATATGGTTTATAACCATATAACAACATTATTTAATTAATAAAATTAATTAAATAATTAATTTATATAATGCATAATTAATTAACCTAACACCCTGTTGTAATCGACAAATTTATTCTTAAAGGTCTTGATAGAGGGTGGTTAGGTCTTGAGTGCCAATGGAGGAAACATGCCATGTGTGAGAAACAAGAGGTGGTGTGAAGTGATTGGTGGGGGTAGTGATAGAAACGGGAATGGTAGAAATAGTTGAAAGAGTAGAAGCGAAGGTTGAGTAACAACATAAGTAGGTATGGTCACGAAGTAATAAGCTCTTGCACAAATTTGTAGCTTCCTCACGAGAAGCATGTAAGAGCAAATCTAGATCTTGGGGATGCTCAACAATATGATCATTAAGGGCTTTAATATGTTCCTCAAGAAAGCAACCATAATATTGAGCCATGGTAAGAGTAAGACAAGAGCCCTAAACGGAAGGTGGAGTCAAAATTCGGGTCACCAAAATGATTAAACTAAAATATGAAAATAAATGCTAATCTAATGCAAGTTTGCAAAAAAAATGATTAAATAAATAAAGGAAATGAAAGTAAAATATGAAACCCTAATGTGCAAAGAGGGTTAAAAAGGCCTTAGCTAATTCATCAAGGTCACGGGACTGTGTCACGAGGAGACCAGCTAAACACAAGGAGAAAACAATCACACATGAGCCTGAGAAAATATAGATCTCGAGCTCATCTGTCAGGTACTGGGATGCCTAGAAAAGGGATTGGGGCACCCTGGTCTATGGAAAATATGTATAAACCTTCTTCGAGGAGTCGCTAGATGTTCACCTATGTTCTTCTTTAGTCACGTGTATGTCACTATATGATAGCCAAAGCATTGATAAAATTGCAATAGAAGAATCACACCTGTAAAACCCTAAAAATAAAGATGCAAATGAAGGGGTTGTACTATCCTCACCTGCCACAATAGTGTACTTATCACTAAGTGCTATACTACATCTCGAGACTTAATGTAGTTCTGTGTGTGTGTGTGTGGAATTGTGCCCTAGGTTCTCTTGTGCGTGTCACACTTTGTGAGTAATGAGCAATAACTAGATATAGAATGTAAATAATGTGTGCATGGAATAGAATAAAATCCCCTCCTATGAAGTGTGATGCAGAAAACCAACCTTGTGTCCCTTGTGATGGAGCTAGATGGATGCAAATGGAGCAATAGAAGCCTTGATGGATGCAACCTTAGGTGGTGATAGCTAGTGCTTAGTGCTTGGTCCCTCATTATGGTATCATAACTTTATATTTATATCACTCTATTGCTTAAATTTCATAATTAACCCCAAAAAGGCTGACCACCAAAATATTGGAAATGCAAATGGCTAGAACGTGCCTAAAAGTGAGAGGAAAGTGAAAATAGGATTAAGGCGCTAGAGGGGACCGGGGCATTTGGGGCACCCTAGTCTCGGTTGGGAACCCTAGTTAAAAATAGGGAAGCGTAGTATAAAAGTATAGATTGAGCAAGTACAAGTGTAAGATCGAAAGTAACAACAAAAAACAATGCAAGATGGCCAAAGACATGGGCTAATTATTACTCCTTTTCACTCAAGAACCATATGAATAGTATTATGAGACCAGGACTAGATAATTACCCAAAGTGTGTGATTTTTGTCTACAACCTGATCCTACTCACAAACATGTGCATTAAATGGGAGAAGAGTTCACATTGCACTCCAAGACACACACCTTCTTGACTAGTCCGGTAGGAAATTTTTTTATCACTCAAGCTTATGCATGCAAGAACTTAATAAAACTAAACTAAGCACACTCTTAGCTCATATGGAACACCTTCATGCTATTCATGACAAAAAAATCACTTTATTATGTAAATCACCATGTTTCTCTTTATACCTTCATGACTAGTCTTACATTCTAGGATTTCTTGGTGGTAGGACTGAAAATGCACCTATATCATCACATTTTTCCAAAGGAATAACCTAAATGAATTCATGAACATAAATATAACATCCCCAAAATCTTTCACCAAAAATTTGAGCATGGGTTCCTTTGCAAATTTTGTCTGTCCACTGAATCTTCAAAAACAACTATTTTACCGCTGGGTCCACCATGAGTCATAAGCTCAAACCACTATGAACATGACCTTTAATGAACTATCTACACACTCAAATCATTTTTGTAGGCAAAAAAATTGGATTTGGAGGCATAACCAAACAATTTTCTCCATACTGCTTTCAAATGGGGTTTAGGAGGGTTTTGGACAATGCAAGAAAATGGATAGAAATTTATTATCCTTCATCCTTTTGAATTCAATTTTTTTACAAAATCTATATCTCTCTATGCTCTTCAAAAATATATCTTATGATTTATCTGAAAAAAGTTTGTCAATTTAGATTGAATGCTAAGAAGTTAGGGCACTATTTTGGCATACCTTTCTTAGCCTGTTTTGGTAAAACTTCAATATATTGCACAAAAATCATTCTTTGGTTCTTAAATTTGGTCCACACCTTCATGACTACCTCTTCCATGATCTCTAATGGCTACTTTGTCATAGTTCACATGGAACTTCTAATCCCATCTCATTTGGGCATGTTAAACCTATTTGTCCTGAAGGGAAATCATACAAATGACCCTAACCATGCCTCTAATGTATTGATTTATGACATGTATTTTATATGAGGACTCTTTCCAATGTCCCTAATAATACTTTTATTTTCTTGTTATAGCTTGTTTTTCTTCATACCCTCATTCAGGTCCTTGAAATAGGCCAAATTGAGCTAGTTTGCACCATAACTCATCACATCTGAATTGTTATTCATCATGTAGCCCCTTAAACATGTCCTATCATGTGTTTCATGCCTCTACCATGCTTCACCATCTACCTCATGCCTTCACTTCACCTTTCTAGGTCACTTTTCTAACTAGGCCTACTAAACTGAGCTAGTCTCACCAATTCCACTCATGCACCTGTGTATCCATCATTATGACCTTGTTTCCTTGTCACATACATGCTAAAAAATTACTATGACATCATCTAGGCATGATATCACATCACCACTTAGCTTCTAATAGTCACTAGCTCCTCAAGAAGTTGAGTCTTAACCAGGTGTTCTCAAGCCTTTGTCTTGTCCTTCCTTATCAACCTCATTCCAAGCTCCCTCTATCTTCTCATTCTTATTTTTCATTAATATGCCTTTGACATCAATGACAACTCAACATCCACATGCCAACAATCTCCCCTTTGTCATTGATGAAAAACTCCTGATTCTTCTCCCCCTTTTTACATTAATGACAAAGTTCATGTATCATATAGTACTTGCATTCATCTTTATGACTTATTTAGGCCCTGTGTTAGTTGGAAACATCAACCAAACTCATCATTCAATATCTTTCTCTTTTGTCTCTCCTTCCTTTAACTCTATTTTTTTCTTCACCATACATTGAATTCACTATTTCTCCCCTTGAGAAGATGTTTTCATATCACATACACATGCCAACAACTAATATTTTTGAGTGAATAATACCTTCTATCTCATAAATATGTCCTATATTAACTTAGAAAACTCAATTCTAGGATTAATTCCTCCATATGCTACTTGTAGGCAAGATTTAGAACTTGGTCACTAAATGAAGTTTTAGAGCATTTTAAATGTATAACCTATCCATAGAAGCTCATTTGTCTCACCAAATACCTTGATTTCTACATCCCTATGAGTTTATATCATCTATATCTAACCGATATTGTGAATAACAGGCTTAATTTCTTGTCCTTCTCATCTAGTCTTGTAGATAGATTTACACAATCATCCATGTCCTTAACTATTTTATCAATGTTTTTGCTTCTTTTAGTATGATATAAAAACTTACTTGATCATAATATATACTCCCCCTTGGAATAGTCATGCAACCATAAATCATTCTTCCATTCTCATAATTTCAACACCTAAAACCACATCTTAAAGATCATAAAATCTCCCTACCTTGAGTATCACTCTCAAACTTGTAGATCACGCTTTGCACCCATGGAATTCAACTTCTTGAATTTTAAACCATTATCAAATCCCTTAGGCTATGAATTATCTTGTAAAAATTCCAATTAAGTGATTTATCTATTAATTTGAACATGTTTACTATCTATATGCAATATACACTTTCATCATCATTATCATGATTCTTTATACCGGTTCACTTTTTACCTTTTTCAATAACCCATTTTAAGAATGGATCAAGAATCATATCCTTCTTTATTGTACCTTATATTTCCTCATACAATCTTGATGAATCATGATCACTTTTGGTACTTCTCCTACATATCATGAATACTATAACACACTATGAGAACTATGTACCATTTCCTTTTGGGTTGACATTCCCTAGAATGAGTTTTAGTTTTCTTACTAAGGTTTGAAGAACCTTTTTTCTTCACTCCTATGCTTCTCACTCCTTCAATATTCTTAATCTAGTAACCTTTCCTGAATTACAAGTCTCCACAATGATTAAATCATTTGGAAGGTATACAGAAATTCCTTAGTTCTATCAACATTTCCTTATTAGGTCTCTCAAGATCCAAACTATTGGTGAGTTTGGTAGGATAACCATACGAACCCAAAATAAACTAACATCACTTTGAGCACCCTTTTTCCTCCTACAAGTGTGTGGATAAAGTGTTTGGATCAACTCTCTGGTAGTTTTCCTTTCTCCATTACTCCTTCCTTAGCTTTTCTCTTGCTTACCAACCCTTCTCAAGGTCAAATTCAAGTATAACTCCAATGAAATATTTAAAATTACAAAATGAATCACTAATTTGAGTACCCATTTGGGCCTACCTTCTATGTACAAGAATTCACCATGGCTTCCTTTGTTAAACATGCTTCAAATTCATAGTCTTGAGCTCCAAATTAGGTCTTCCAAGACTAGCTACAAGATTTCATGATGAATGTCAAAGTTTTAGGATAATTGAGAGTTTGTCCAAAAAATTCTTCTTTATTCTTTTTAGGTCTTACAAATATTAATTTATTAATATTTTTAGCTATTGAGTTTGAGTTTAAGTCCTTCAAAATCCTTTTTCACACCAAACCCTAGGAGGGTTTCATTAAGAGCTCCCAGAGATGATTTTTCACAAATTAATCACTCCTCGTCCTCAAGGAGCTCAAATCACTTCTAATAGGTATGATATATACACATTTTTAAGCTAATTTTATCAACAAGGGATAAATTTTTCACTTGGTTAATGAATTTTTATTCATAAAGCCTACTCTACCCTTTTCAAAATAGAGTTTCCTTCACAGTTAAGACATACTTCAAGATTTAACCAACGTGTATCTCTTCATCAAGATTCATAATCCTTCTAGACTTATAAATCTATCATCATCATGACACTTTAGTCTTCAAGCTTTGACTATATCTTTAGAATCTTACAATATTGCATTTCTTCCACAGGAAAACTCAAAATTATAACAACTTTCAAATGTTATTGTACAAGTCATGTTGACACTTCATCCATCTATTGGAATCAATAGTACACGACTTGAGCTATCATTTATATGTTTGACACATTATACCAACCCAATAGTATATGTCTTAGTTTTTGAGGCTTTTGTATGGCATGTGTTATGCTTCATTATCATACACATTTCTTCATGTCATGTCCATTCTTGACTTGTGAACTTAGTATACCCATTTTATACTTCATATTTCCATCTAAGATAATGTTCCTACTTCAAGATTCCAAGACCTACTTATATCCCTACTTTCTAACCATAATCCTCATCTACAACTCATGAATAACATGAGAATTCTTAATAATTTTATCCCATTTTTACCTTTTGAAACATGAATATGATCTTACAAAGTTGTAATTGACTTCAAGATTAAATTAGATGATCTAAGTCATTGTTGGTTCCTTAGGTATCCTTGAGTCTTTTCTCACGTTAAACTTTGTCCTACTTATTCATCTTAATATTTATAATCATTCCTCATGAAATATCATGGTCAATATTTTCTGAATTGATACATCTTACTTTATCTTCCATAAGACTTGGATATGATCTCCAACACAAACTTTGACAATGATGAGATTATGATTTTTACCTTCAATTCATTTATGGACTATTCTTCAGAATTGAATCACACAATTGTACCACAAGATGGCTTGACATTGTAATTACTACATTCGAAGGAACTCAAAACCTTTTGGATGACTTCATATTATTTTATAATTTCTGATAGACTTAGAGAACTATGAAATACTTTATGAGTCTTTTTTTTGAATGCTTCATTGAAAACAAATATTTACCTTTCTCTCACTTGACACTCAAACAATATTTGTTATGATTGTGTAGATCCTTTAAAGTTTTCTTCACTTAAATCTCTTTTTGAACATTTAAGTGGATAATTTTTTTATCACAACACAATTGATCTAGATCAGGGTAGCCATGCCACACAAGAATAGGATGGCATGGAACTTGCTAAAAATTTACATTATTTGAGGACAAATCTATCAATAATTTATGTGCATCCATTTTCTACTCTTGAGGCTTGATTTTGGCAACATCTACTAATGATGACAACACCTATCTTTGAGATTTATGGACACTCTTTATTTTATTGAGATAGTGTAATGAGACCTTCAAACACTTTGTACAAATTGAAAATGCAAAAAGGATTTATGAAGGACATACCTCTTGATTCTTCCTATGCTTGTAACCATTTTGAAGAATTTTCTTATTAAATACTAATGGAATTACACTTTCTTTTACTTAAAAATCAACCATGACCTTTAAATTCTCTACACTTATTATATATACCTTTAAGGAGTAACTAGAATCTAGATAAGCATACCTTATGACTGCTCACATACTTACACCCTTGTGATTTTTTGATTCTCTCCTACTAATGGTATCATAAATTCAAGAACAAACCATTACTTCTTCCAAATAGTACATTCCTTCTATAATCCTAGAGAAGGCACTCACTTGATCATTTTCTCACTAAAACAATAAATAGTCATCAAAGAAACATGATGACTATATCCTTTCTTTTCTTTCACTTGAAGCCTTATCAATCTTCTTGGATACACTTCTAGGTGTGAGAACCTCATTTCCTATGTCTTCTTCTTTTGATTGATGATCCTAAACATATATGATGTATCTCATATATTTGTTCTACCATAGCTAGGGGTAAGATTTCTTCTTGGATTTCATTAGGCTTGTATACTTTCTTCTTGGCTTGATCATCATATTTTGCTACCTTGCTTGAGCTTTCCAATCTCTATGACTATCACCAATTGCCTTTTCTCTTCATCATCTTCCCACACTTTTTCTTGTTATTCTTTGATTCCTAAACTCTAGAATTACTTCCTTGACCTTGTATATGTATTTAAAATTATTCTTTCTAGTGTCTTTTTCAAACATAGTTGACTTGGTCTCATAGAATTTTCCTTCACCTTGAATGTATTTTTGCCTTGCCTTTTGAATGCATGGATCTTGTTATATTATCTACGAGGTTCATAATAATGTTTTGCAAAATGTCCTTGTCCATGACAATTGAAGCACACCACATAATTCTTGCCTCTAAGACCTTCATTCTTCCAATTTTTCCTATATTATTCATAGAGACAATACTTAATAGTATGACGTTAGGAATTAATAATATCTAATGCAGAATAATTCCTCAAATTCACAATAATAAGAAGTATGAATAGAATTACGAAACAAAATATGCACACCACGAAGACAATATTAATGTGGTTCACCCAATGTGGGCTACATCCACCAAGAACACTTGCTCAAAATTTATTACAAGCCAACAACCTTCACAATTCTACAATAATCGATCTTTTTGGAGCTATGCTCAACAAACCCTCCCGAATTCTCACTTGAATACGCACACACTATTCACCTTCACAAAACACACTAACATGAAAACAAGCTCCATAAACATAACAATCTCCCACTTGGAGACTGATTTCCACCGAGAAAGCTTCTCAAACCTCACCACATCTCAGTGAAGGCCAATCAAAGATAAACATAGCTTTAGTTTATCCTTGTGACCACCTTGGTCATCATGTTTGTAGGATTCTCGACTGGTATGAATCTTCTCCAACTTCAACTTATCTTCCTCCAAAGTGTCATGATGAAGTGATATCTCAACTCTATATGCTTCATCCTCGGAGTGGAAAACAGAGTTCTTAGCTAGGTGTATAACACTTCAACTATCACTATGCAGCTTTTACATTCCTCCCGCTTATGCCCCAAATCCTCAAGTAATTGTTGTTACCAAATCATCTCTTTCTTTGCCTCTTTGGCAGCAACATACTCAACCTCCATGGTCGATGTGCAAGCCACTAGCTTCTCAGTAGTCATGAAATACAGCTCACTATTGTCCCACCTACATTGTAAATATAACCTATCGTGCTCCTCCCGCTGTCTACATCTCCACCATGTCTCGAATCTACATAACTACGTAAAGTGGTGTCTCGATCCACTCTAGCACAAAACTGTCCCCATGGTCCTCTCAAATACCGAAGGATCCAATTTATTGTTTGCTAAATCTCTTTACCTAGATCACTCATAAATCTACTCACGCTCCACCGCATGCACAATATCGTGCCTAGTGCACACCATAGCATACATCAAATTTCCAACCGCTAATGAGTAAGGTACCTTGACATCTGGTTTGTTTCCTAGCCTAAGTTATCCTCATACCAAGGATTTGTATGGCTACCCCCAAATCCTTCATATTAAAGGATTCACTTAGTCTGCTTCTTGAGTACTTTTATTTCCCGTATGTTTTTACCTCAACCAACATGTCATCAATATACAAACACAGGATAATATAACTTCCATCCTTAAATTTATTTATATACACACAATGGTCGAATGACATCTAATATAACCTTGCTCCATCATGAAGCTATCAAACTTCTTATACCATTTACATGGAGCTTGTTTCAGGCCATACAAGATCTTCTTCAGTTTGCACACCATCTCCTCTTTACCTTTGACTTCATATCCTTTTGGATGCTGCATATATAGCTCCTCCTCCAAATCACCATGGAGAAATGCAGTCTTTACATCAAACTGTTCTAAGTGCAAGTCTTCTGTTGCCACTATTCCAAGAACAGTTCTGATAGAAGTCATTTTTACTACAGAGAAAAATATCATCAAAATATATACCTTGTTTTTGTGCAAACCCTTGACCACCAACCGTGCCTTATATATTTTCTTTCATCCTTCTTCGTCTTTAACTCTCGTACACCCACTTGTTCTACAATGCTCTTTTTCCTTCCAAAGTAGCTTCACCAAATCCCAAGTCTAGTTCTCCATGAGAGACTTATGCTCCTCATCCATGGCTTGCTCCCACTTCTTACGGCATCTACCTGCATTGCTTCATCAAATCTCTCCACTCTCCACTATTAGTGAGTAATAAATAATAAAGAGAAGGAGAAAAACGTTCCTGTGTTCTTTTCTTACCCTAGAAGACCTCCTCACTATAGGAGTTTGGGGTTCTGTTGAGTAGGTTCTCCGAACCGATTCATGGGTCATCGTCCCATCTCGGAAGATCCTTTACCACCGCATATTCGCTTCTTGGATTCTTCCCTATTTTCCTACAACTGTTGCTTATACATGACTTTCTCATTAAAGACCAAATCCCTAGACCGAATGATTTTCTTGTCCTTAATACTCAAACATTTAAATCCAAAGTCATCACCACTATAACCAATAAAAGTGCATTTTTCTAATTTAGCCTCTAGCTTGGTCTTATCATCCTTGTCAATATGAAAAACACCTCACATCCAAAGACTCTAAGAAATGAGTAATCAAATTACTTACCATACCAAGCCTCCTCCTCGTATATGCCTCCATCCAAGGCACTTCAGTGGTCCTCTGCTTATCAAATACACAAACAGGCTCACCGCTTCTGCCCAAAAATAAAGAGGCAGTCCCGCATGTATCCTCATGCTCCTAACACGTTCCATTATTATTCTGTTTCATCCTTTCGACACCCCATTCTACTCATGGGGTTCCCTGAACCGTATTTTTACCTCGTGGATTCCATTCTTAGAACAATAATCATCAAATTCATTGTTGCAATGCTCCCCTTCATTATCTAACCTGAGACATTTTAACTTAAGAGCTATTTCATTCTCTACCAAGGATTTCCATTTAACAAAAGTATCAAATACATCATATTTGTTTCTAATACAATAAACCCAAACTTTCCTTGTTGCATCATCAATAAAAGTAACATAATAACTTGAACCCCCAAGAGATGATACCTGAGCTTGCCCCCACACATCAGAATATACCAGCTCTAACTTACTCTCTTTCTTCGTAGGTCCAACCTTGAGAAACCTTACTCACTTCTGTTTCCCATATATGCGCTTCTCACGTAAATCCAAATCATGCTTATGTATATCCAGAAAATTCTTCTTTATGATGTCTATGCCCTTATGGCTCATATGATCGAGCCTATAGTGCCATAATGTTGTATCTCGCATCCAAGCCATAAGATTACAATCATTAGTACTATCAAGGATAAATACAAGGTTCCAAACTTCTTACCTCTTGCCACCACAAGAGCACCCTTGGTAACCTTCCAAGATTCAGCTATAAATATCACAAGACAACCATCATTTCTCAATTGCCCCACCAATATCAAATTTCTCCTTAATGTAGGCACATGTCCGACATCCTTCAATAGCCATGTATTCCCATCCCGCATCTTAACCTCAATGTAACCTTTTTCAACTCTACTGTAAGGCTTATCATCACCAAGAAAACATGCCCAAAATCCCCTCAACATAATCAACAAAATAATGCCTATATGGAGTAGCATGAAAAGAAGCCCCCGAATCTAAAACCCAAGATTCAAGAATAATATTATGCAAAGAAAGAATCAAAGCATCCCGACATACATTACTCAATGCCACATTTTCTTCCTTGTTTTCTTGCTATTGTTTCTTCTTGTCCCAAATCTCTCAATCCTTCTTCGCATGCCTGACTTTCCATAGTGCCAAAGATACTATCTTGCTTTTGGATTTTGACCTTGCCTCGATCCTTTGATTTTCCATGGTTTCTCTATTCTTTTGTCTCCCTCTACTTTCCACTGTCAAAGCATTCCCTGAAGTAGAAGATTCACCAAAGATTTTTCTTCACATTTCCTCTCTTAAAATCACCCCTACAACATCCTCAAACTTTAACTTTGAGTTAGCAAGAACCGAGTTGCTTACCGCCATTACTGTGCTATTCTAACTCTCGTGTAAAGAGCACAGTAACTAATAAAGCCCTAACTTCTTCATCAAATTCTATTGTAACTAAAGCTAGCATATTTACAACCGTATTAAAATCATTTAGATGATCTGACTACTGAACCATTCTCATACATCTTCATATTAAACAACTTTTTCATTAAAAATATCTTATTAGAGGAAAAGGGTTTTTCATATAACTTCCTAATGCATGCATCATTTCTTTTTTAGTCTTTTCATTTGAAACATTAAATAATACCAAAGATGTAAGACACATCCAGATCATTCCAAGTGCCTTCGATCCAACAAATCCCATTCTCGCATCTCGTCATACTCGAGGGTTTGTTCACCTTCTCGACAAATGGAGTATAAAGATCCTTCGATAAAGGTAATCTTCCATCTGCATCTTCCAAAGACTGAAATTCTTCCCATTGAATTTATCAACCCTAGATCTTCCATCATCTTCCATAGCTCCCACTCAAGCTAAAAATTTCCCTGCGATTCAACACTTCAACAAACCAAACCAGGCTTTGATACCAATTGTTAGGAATTAATAATATCTAATGCGGAATAATTCCTCATAATCGTAATAATAAGAAGTATGAATAGAATTACATAAATGAAATATGCACAACATGAAGACAATATTTAACATGGTTCACCCAATGTGGGCTACATCCACCAAGAACACTTGCTTAGATTTTATTACAAGCCAACAATCTTCACAATTATAATAATCAGATCTTGTTTGGAGCTGCACTCAACAAACCCTCCCAAATTCACACTTGAATTCACACACACTATTCACCTTCACAAAACACACTCATATAAATCCTATTATATGTCCATCTATTTATAAGTACATCAATAGGTAGCCGAAGAGGTAGTTTTACAAAACAATGGGTACCAAAAAACCATGGGCCCAAAAACAGCCCATAACGGTTACCCATTACCCATGGGTTAATAAACCACCCATGAAAATTTACTTCGGGCTTCGCCTTGAACCCCTTGACCCGCTCATCGGTCGAGCGGGACCACCGTAAAAATATCCGAGTGTAACACATGGAAGGTGTACCAAACTCTAACATGAAAATAATCTCCATAAACATAACATACCCTTCTCTTAACAAATTGAAGAATAATATATTTCTAACTCTCTCATCTCTGCTATCTCTCTCCATGTATGGTCATCTATTACATTCCTTCTACTTTCCTTAGCTCTATGTCCAAAATTATAACAAGAAAAATAGTAACCATTGAAGCCCCTTTCATACCTAGATGCATTTGGTTGAGTAACTTAGGCCTTCTTAAAAGGAACAATAAATAGCTCATACCAAGCCAAGAACTTAGATGCTAATAAAACACCATGATTAATAAGATGAAATCAATTCGCTAGAATAACTTTACATAAAACCTTTGCAAAAAAATGAGCAACACTATCATATATTATTATGGAACTCAATGAAATAGAATGAGAATGAGCCTTGATTATATAGGCAAGGAATAACAATATAAGAATGAGTCAAGGTCATATATCAAGCCATAAATCAAGGAAAGAACTATTCAAGAACATAGATTTAGGAAAGAACTAGACATCAATGATCTAGTCAATACCATAGATCAAGGAAAGAACTATACTTAACAACTAGTTAATATCCCCATAATATCTAAATAAAATAAAATAAATATCCACACACATAATTGGGTAATGATAAATACAATAAAGGTAAATAAAGTACCTAGGTGAACATGAGCTAAGGTAAATACCTAATCTAACACTTCTTGTGTTTCTCTCCTTAGTCATTTTTATGTCTGTTTGCATGATTGGACTAGTTTTGTCATCCTATCTCTTTTCCATATGCTCTTCTTTTAATCCTATACCTATTTTATCATCTATTGCTCTATGAATCTCCATAATTTCATCAAGAATTTAAGTACTCTTCTCCATCTTTCCATACATCTTCGAGTCTATTATTTGTATCTTCTAATTTAGCCTTCAGGGTTCTCAATTCTTCTTTATGCTTAAGGAAAGCATATTATTTGTCCTTTAGTTCATTTTCCACACTTTAAACTATAGATTCCATCTCTTTGAGGGCTTGGCCATGATCATATTCCATAAGCTTGATTTCCTTATTCAATCCATCAATCAGGGATTGAATAATCTCATACTTCCTTTTTTAGAATTTCTTCAACTAGGCTTCCCATTCTTGTGCCTTAAGGATATCCTCCAAGATGTTAAACTTATTATAAGAGGATTCAATCTCTAATACCAATCGTTGGAAACTCTAGGCACTATGAGGGGGAGGTGAATCAATGCTTATTAAAAATTTGACATACAATTCAATTTACTTAACCTTATTAAGATGAAACCACGACATCATACACAAGAAATCAATATGAGGACATGCACAAAAAGAAAATTTTTAATGTGGGAAACCCTTCAAGGGACAAAAATCCATTGAAACCAAAGAACTAGCTTGGACAATAATGTCTTGTAAATGTTACAATGTTTTCACTGTTGAGCATCCACTCAACATGGAGCTATAACTCCAAAATTTAATCAAGATGCCACTTGACATTTAGCAAGTTTCTACTTGCATGGAAGCTTTAATTCCCAACACTTCACCAAGATTCAACTTGATCTTCTATAAGCTTCCACTTACAAGGAAGCTTCAACTCCATGTCTGCTAAGCATCCACTTAAAATTCTTCAAACTGTTTTGATCAATTTTCTTGAGTTGTCTCACATAGTAAATTATGATCAATTCTTTAGCTCAACTTGTTCTCTTCTCACCCTCCTTCATCTTCACTTTCATGCTCACTAACTGCTGCAAAATTGCAGTCCTTAATACATAATATACATCCTTTTAATTTCCATACCTTTACTACACCTTCACTAATATATGCATCAACAATAACTTCATACACACAATTATATGTTTATATTATCAAAGAAAACATGCTTGAGAGACTCTTTCACTTCACCTTACCACAAGAACTCTTCAACTCAACTTGAATTGAAGGTTGAATGACATCATATCAAACTGCCCTCATATAATGATTGCACTGATTACATGTCAGTTTCATGTGCACACCTTACCCAACCTATCATGGAAGTTGTAACCTTCATGTAGATCACAAAATAACTCGTTAGATCGCTGCACAACTTAGGATATTCTTCTTACACCTGAAATCTGACATCTGACATATTCTTTTGTAACTTCCATGTCAAGTTTTTTCTTCTTCCTTTTGATGAGTTTATTTTGTTTTCTTAGATGATTTGACTTAGGACAAGTGTCATATGTATGCATGTATTTTAAAATACTATTCATTTTTCTCTATAACCTCTCCACATTCTTGTATACTCACCATTTCTTCTTCAACTTCATTAGAGCTCTTCATGCTTGGTGTAGGAGCTTCAAAACTCAATCATGGAGGACTGAAAAAATTCTAGTAAAGAGATTGATCTTCTCACAATGATGCATGTAATTTAAACACATTATAAATCAAGGAGATGATATAATATGATGTGTAGAAAACCTTCAGATTTAAAGAGGAGCTTTAACACTCTTATTCAAGCAAGAATATATAGATTTGAACAAGAAACAACTTCCATTAAAATAAGAAATTTTTCCTCAACAAAGTGATCTTGATCATGCCCTTGATCAATTCTTCAAGACTCCAAATCAGCATTTCGACGGTTCTATGTATTGAAAAAAATCATGTTCATATATTGCTTCATTACTAGTCAAAGAGCTGAACAAACATGCTTTTCACAAAACACTCAAGATGTGTTTTAGGTTTCATAAAAAAAATTTTCTTTGTCTTACAATAATGCATTGAAAACTTGGTACACTGATCCCACTCATAAACACAGAGGTTCATTTTAAGAGACCTCCTGGAAATCGGAGGTGGAGAATACCTCGCGAATATCCCAAACTTCACGGGAAGGCGAATTTTTCATTGTATATCAAAAATTTCGCTGATTATCAAGCAGCGACGAAGGATGACGGACGTGCGACGGGAGATTTTGTTGTCGCGCGCTGGTCAAAAATGCAAAGACGCTGCGTCCAATAGACCTTAGTGAATTCAATAGAACGCGCATCACCGAGGGTGTTGTCGCAAAATCTTCCGTCGCGCTGCCTGAGCCTCCGACCTCGCTTTCTCATCAAAAATCTCCGTGTCGCGCATCAACAAACTCTTTTTCGCAAGGCCTCGCTGCGTCGCGCCAATATGTGTTGTAACTCCTTGTCGCTACGGTCACTAAGGCTATTGACGCGCGTCACGGGCCTTAGTGACGCTGCGTCACAAACCTTAGTGACGTGCGCCAATAGGCCTTAGTGACGAAGCGCCAATAGGCCTATTGACGCGCGTCACTAAGGCTCAAGCTGACGCTGCTCACTTACGCCGCTCACTAAGGCCTCGTGGCGCGCGCCAATAGCTGCCTTAGTGACGCGCGTCAATAGGCCTTAGTGACGCTGCGCAATAGGCCTTAGTGACGCGCGTCAATAGGCCTTAGTGACGCGCGTCAATAGGCCTATTGACGCGCGACAGCAAATATTTTGTCGCGCGTCTGTAACCTCTGCCCTCTTCTTGCTCATCGAAAAAACTCCATGTCACTCGTCAACAAAATCTTTGTCATGCATCTACTATGCGTCAATATCTACAAATCTCCTTGTCCGCAACCCTCCTTGCATGCATCAATAACTTACCCCACTTGTCGCACCTCTATAATACTGGGATATATCATATTGTTGAAAATGTGAAGTAGAAGTGTTCTACCCGCGAATAATCTAGGTTTATATAGGGGATATTTTTCAAGGGTAGGCGAAAAAAATTAAAGTGTAATTTTTAGGCGAACAGTGTCACAGCCCGTGCCAAAAAAATTCGCCTTTTCAAAATTTTCAAAATGGAATATTCGCCATATTACAAATATTCGCCACTAAAATTATCCCCTCATAAACATGTACATAAAATGGGAGAAGACTTCACATTACACTTCAAGACACACACCTTCTTGACTAGTCTAGTAGGAAATATTTGTATCACTCAATCTTATGCGTGCAAGCACTTCATAGAACTAAACTAAGAACACTCTTAGCTCATATGGAGAAAATTAATGTTATTCATGATAAAAAAATCACTTTATTATGCAAATCACCATGTTTCTCTTTATACCTTCATGACTAGTCTTGCATTCTAGGATTTCTTGGGGGTAGAAAATGCACATGTATAATCACATTGTTCCAAAGGAAAAACCATATAAATTCATGAAAATCAAGATCACACACAAATAAATATCAATATCACAGATATTTCACCAACAATTTGAACATGGGTTCCTTTGCAAATTTTGTCTTTGCACTGAATTCTTCAAAAAACAACTATTTTTGGGTGGAATCCACCATGATTCATAAGTTCATACCAACCATGAACATGACCTATGATGAGTTATATACACACTAAAATAATTTTCAAGGAAAAAAATTCCATTTTGAGGCATAACCAAGAAATTTTCTCCATATCACTTTCAATTGGGGTTTAGGAGGGTTTTAGACAAGTGCTAGAAAAATGGATAGAACTTTCTTGTCCTTCATCCTTTTGACTTCAGAATTTTTGAAAAATATCTATCTCTCTACACTCATAAAAATTTCTCTTATGATTTATCTGAAGAAATATTTTCAATTTAGATTGAATGCTAAGAATTCAAGGCACTATTTTGGCATACCTTGCTTAGCTTGGTTTTGGTAAAAATCAATATTGTGTACAAAACTCGTTCTTTTGTCCTCAAATTTTCTCCACACCTTCATGAAAACCTCCTAAATGATCTATAATGGAAATTTGTTCTAGTTCACCCTAGAACTTCTAATCCCATCTCATTTGGGCATGTTAAACCTATTTGTCTTGAAGGGCGCCATATAAATAACCTTGGATATGACTCTAAGTGTTGATTTATGATATGTAGCTTCATATGAGAACTATTTCCAATGTCCTACACACACTTCCCATGCTTGAATTTTCTTTATATAGTTTTTTTCTTCATACCCTCATTATAGGTCCTTGAAATAGGCCAAATTGAGCTAGTTTGCACCATAACTCATCACATCTAACAGTTATTCATTATGTATCCCATTAAACATGTCATATCATGTGTCTCATTCCTATACCATGTTTCAACATCTACATCATGCCTTCACTCCACATTTCCAGGTCACTTTACTAACTAGGCCTAGGGATTAGGCCTACTAAACTGAGCTAGTCTCACTAATTCAACTCATGCACCTATGTATCAATAATTATAACTTTATTTAGTTATCACATACCTGATAAAATTGCTATGAAATTATCCCGGTATGTTATCACATCATCACCCCGCTTTTACTAGTCACTAACTACTCAAGAAGTCAGTGCTTACTCAGGTGTTCTCAAGCCTTTGTCATGTCCTACCTTGTCAACCTCATTCCAAGCTCCCTATATCTCTCATGCATTCTTATTTGTTATTAATATGCCTTTGAAATCAATTAGAACTCAACATACCACATGCCAAAAAAATTAGAGGAGTTAGCTATGTACTATAAAAGGAGTTTTGGAGAGCAAATATGTGGGAGAGAGCCCTAGTTGGCTCATGGAGTCTATAATTTGATTTTAAGAAGAGTATATCATACCTCGTTAAAAAAATTCTACTTGTTATGTCTTTATTGAATATTTGAGTTTATTGTGTTGTTTTGTATCTCAATCATATTGAATTACTTGAAATGAAGATGTATCTAATTGTTCAAGACCATTCCAGGATGATTAAGTTAGTTGATATATGTTTTCTCGGTAAAACTATTATATGAGGGTTTTAAGAAAAAAGGAAGCATTTTGAAGGTTTTCAAGTCAAGTTTATGAGCATGAAGAGAGATTCTTGTAGTTGGAGAAGGTAAATGTCCCTTTAATAAGATTTCTTAAAAGGTTGTGAGTTATAACAAACTATTAGAAGAAGAAAATGAACTATAAGTATAAACTACATGCTATTGGGATAGAAAACAAAGTGATGGTTTGTGATAAGGATAAAATGTCATTTGGTAAGATATATACATTAAAAACTTTTAGTGCTTTGTGGCAGATTTTTAAGTAAACCTATCTAAGAGATTTGTAGGGTTTAGTGTTGTTTGAATTAGACTTGATATCAATAACTCGCTTATCACAAAGTGTTTAAATACCATGTTATGAGGGTTTTGTGCCAAGCTTATCATTGGGTTTGAGATATTTATATATCACTTAAACATGTTATCTTGTAATAAAATAGTGAATTAGTACTACATGTAGAATATAAAGAATATTAAATACAAATTAAACCAAGTATATGCTAAACTCGTACACATTTAGGGTTTAGAACAATGTATGCCCATGTTAGAGGGTTGATAGTAATTTTCTTGTTTCTTATGCATAATCATATTTTTTTAGTAACTTTGATCCCATTGAATAATGAAATAAAATTTCAAGGTGTCTACAAGCTCTATGGATGAGTTTGGTTCCTAATATTCACAAAAAGGGTTAAACACGGTTTCATGACAAGTTCAAGACAATCATGACTTGAAAAGAAACCATTAGATTAAAACAAGATATAAGAGATCAAAGACCTATATATATATATATACATACACACACACACACACACACACACACACACACACACACACACACACACACACACATTCGATGGTAGTGAGGAAGGAATTTATACTTTGAGCCAAGTGTAAAAGGTTTATGAGGACCACGAGGAAGGAAAATGCTAGAGGAAGTTTGAGGTTGTGGGATTAAACATGCATCTACAATTTTAGAAGCCATGAAAGTAAGACTAGTTACTTGACCCTTTGTGACTAAGTGAAGGTTTAAAAGTGTTATGAATATCTTATCACATATCTAGAGTCATTGAAGAAGTACTCGAGGCCTTTAAACCAAGAGAGAGAGAGAGAGAGAGAGAGAGAGAGAGAGAGAGAGAGAGAGAGAGAGAGAGAGAGAGAGAGAGTTGGCTTGTATATCCCTTAGTAGTCAAACTTAGAAACTTGGTAGGTTCAAGTGTTCAAGGAGTGTTGAGCGGGAAAAATGGATAAATACTAACCACACGTGAAGACTTGTAGTTGTGCACAAGGGGTG
This sequence comes from Taxus wallichiana var. yunnanensis, assembly GCA_018340775.1. Lineage (NCBI taxonomy): Eukaryota > Viridiplantae > Streptophyta > Pinopsida > Cupressales > Taxaceae > Taxus > Taxus wallichiana. The sequence goes on along the minus strand of CM031238.1, from coordinate 32,136,809 downwards.
CATGAAGGGGCATACACATATAAGAAGGATCAACGTGTGAATTTTTGTGTATGAGTAGACAGAGTCCGAGACTTCACCGATTTTCCAGAGACTTGGCTAAAAATAGAAAAACAGAGTGTCATCTAAGAAAGGTTTATAAATAAAGAAGAGAAGGATGGCTTGAGATGCACAAAAGGGAAGCTATAATTTGAAAAATCACATGTAAATACCAAAGAAGATCATGCATGTGGCTGATCTAATCTTAGGATTAAAGAAAGTCCTATATTTAGGATAATATATTATTAACATATAATGTAAAGGCATGCAAATTGTTTTGTGAGCATGTCTATTATTAGGAATGTGCATGGGTGAGTTAGATATTTTGAGGGTTTCAGTGTATGTCTTTGTTAGGAGAGTATTATAGATGAGATTCTGTAAGTGTATGAGCAAGTTAGAGCTTCTTGAGGGTTTTAATGTTATGTAGTCATGGATTTTGGGATTTGCATGAGAGCACACATGTCCTATGCATGAGTTTACTAAGGTTATTGTAATCATCTATTGTTATGAAATACAGTTATGATCATGATTAGATTAAAAATATTAGTATTTATGTTCTTCTTGAATGATTTGTTTCCTTATTATATGTGTTTTTGAATCATCATGGTTATGTTAGCTCTATGTGCGTAATGGATGTCTTGGTTATAATTATTATAACTATACATGCTAACTTTATGATAGACATAACAAAGGAGGGACTTGGTGGTTGCATGTGCTTCGGGTGAGCATCTAGACTTGTTTGGATGAGGTGCCAACATGTATATCTATTGAGTGGTAAAAAAACTACTTTTTGGTTCCATCACCATACCTCTTTTCAAAGTGCCTACCAAGATGTTACATGTAGATGGCATATCGACTATCTTTGGAGAGTATTGAAAGCTAGGTAGAAGATGAACAAGATGCATTTTCACAGAGATATAACACTGGACCTGATTTAAATGTGCGAAAGTGGGTGAAGGATAACCTAGATGACCGCTTTATGAGACATTATTCAACTTTTTCCCAGTAGAGTTTTTCTAGTGGTTGAAAGCTTACGCATCAAATAATATTTTATATCTTAGGAGAGATTTTGGACGTAGGAAGACTATCGACTCTTTTTGATTTGAATGAGACGTGGACTAGAGCCATGGATCATTAGTGGGAAGGGTGCTATGTAACTATACTTTGGAGTACATTATTTCCCAAATTCTTTTCCGAGGAAGTAGAATTCAATTTCTTACATGAGCCCAAAGTATCCTACTTGCACGCAATACCCTTAGCTATCAAGATCTTGATGATAAAACTAGGACTGGAGAGATTACCTATAGCTAGATAAATCCCCACCACATGTAGGGTCATGAGAAGGTGTGGAAAGGATGGTGACAACCCAGTGGAAGAAATACAAATAGAATAAATACATATCAAGTATACTTGAAGCACGATAGAGGGAATTTGTTGAATATTGTTCATTATTATTTTTATTGTCATTGATGTCAAGATGGATGAGTCGATATCTAGTTGCATTGATGGAAAAAGGATTCATTTGGTAAAATGAAAAGATTAAAAGATGAAGGTTGATTGGTAGTGTCAACCCAAAAGGCTTTGAGATGATCAAGGATAAGCCCTAAAGGACTTAGATAAAAATTGAGCAAGTCGTGGATATAAGGTGCAAGCCGCCAAGTAAATAGAGAGCCATGGAGTAAAGAAGCTCAAGGAAGGAACCATGGACTAAAGGAAAGCTCCAAAAGAAGCCACCAAAGGTAGGTGAGTTCCACATAGTGCAGAAGGTTAGAAGGTAAAGCCATGGTTATGAAGATTTGGAGAGTGCCATGTATGAAGGGGAAATATGCAAAACCGTGGATAAGCAAAAACCACTAAGTATAGAATATTTCCATAGACAGAATAAGAAATGCATGAAGAACTAGAAAAGGAGAAAAGCCACAAAAGGTAGCAAACAAGGAGGAAGCCACGAGAAATTGAAAAAGCCGCACAATGCATAAAAATGCCACGAATAACTAAAAATATGCATAAAGAAGGAAAAAGTTGAAGGACAAAAGGAGAAGCCGTGATATGAAGGAAAAGATCAAAGATGCCAAAGGAAGTTGCAAAAATGATCAAAGTGAATCTGGAGTGGATCAAGGACAATTAGTTGGAGTTAAAATTGAAAGAGTGAAAGTTTGCATTCAGATTTTGAAGGAGATTTGATTGAAAGAGAATTATAACTCGTAAGTACAACTAGAACTTCACACAAACTAATGAAATTCTCTGTTCTAGCTACCAACATTTAATGCATGTTGACCATGAGGCAATTTGGTTATAATCTCGATGGAGATTCCCAATTTCAAGGTGAATTAAAATAATGCAAAGAAGATGGGCCATTTTAATTTCACGATGCAAATTCTAAACAATGCAAGTTTTCTAATTTTGGAAGTCGGCTAATAAATTGGTTTATCATATGCGTGGAAGGAGGAATGAAGTCGAACAAGGAAAGAATAAAATATAGACTCAACTAAAAATTTAATGATCTGGATTCATAGGTGACAGATCAGGAAGAGTACATGATGCAAATTTCAAAGCAATCATTTTGAGTCATTTTTGTAATAAAAGAAAAAATATAAGTAATTCAAAAAATGAGTTTTCATGAAAGAAAACTGAGGCACTAGATCCAAGAGAGAAACAAAGGTAGAGAGAAGAAAACATGATGTAATCAAGCTAAGAAATGCTACAACAACAAAGAAAGAGAAAGGGTGAGATCGAGAAAATAATGAAGAACATGATTAGATAAGTAGAGCATAAAGGTGACAATTTGAATGAGTAGAAGAGAGTGACAGAGGAAGAACATAGATCAAGCTAGGAAAGTGATCATAATCCATTGTATAAGCAATTTTTGTAACTACATGGTCAAAATGTATATGTAAAGAAGTCTAAGTTGTAGCTTAGCACATTCAGGAGTTGTAGCTTCCTTGTAGGTGGGTGCCTGCAAAAAAATCTCTTGTGATGCATAATATTCACTTGAGTCCTTTACTACACATAATATAAACATAGGTGTAGGGGTTGGTGCTCCTTGTGAGATCGTTGTCTCACTAAAAAATCTTGTAAGATGTGTTATATTCTTATGAGTCCTTGCTTTGAGTAATATAAGCAATAGTTTTGGTGGTTTTTTCTCCCAAAATGGTTTCCCATGGTAAATATCTGTGTTCAGTGTTTATGTGTATGATGAATACTTGTTTGATTGTCTGTTGCTCATACATATAGATTGGTAAAGAATATAAAATTGAATCAAGAGTGTAAAAAATTTAATCTGCATTGATTCACCCCTCTCTTAGTGCTTGTGATCTATAAAAATTGGTATCAGAGCAAGTCCTTTTTATAGAATCCTAACATCTTCAAGGAGATCCTCCTATCACAAGCATGGTAGCAAATCAGGCACAAGGTGGTTTATCTCTATCCAGATCACCTCTATTCACAGGGACAAATTACACTTTCTAGAGAATAAGAATGAAGACATATATGATGTCACTTGGTTTTGACATCTGGGAGTGCATCAAAAAAAGATATACAACTCCACCCACACCGATCACCTCTTCAGCGGATAAGGCATAATATGAGTGCAACTCAAGAGCTATGAATGTTATTTTATGTGGCTTGACTGAGAAAAATTTGTGAAGGTAATGCACTACACAACAAAAAAGGAAATATGGACCAAATTGTAGAGCATCTATGAAGGAGATGAGAAAGTTAAACTAGAAAAGTTACAAAATTACAGAGCTCAGTTTGAGAATCTGAAAATGAAGGATGATGAGAGCATCATGACATATATGCAGAGAATAGATGAGGTCATAAACATGATCAGAGGCTTGGGAGAAAAGATAGAAGAATATTTCATTGTTCAAAAGGTTTTGAGATCCCTACCAACAAGTATGATGCAAAGGTTTCTACCATAGAGGAAGAAAAGGACATGAAGACTCTTATAATGGATGAGCTACAGAGCACCCTTGTTGCATACAAGATGAGAAATGTTGGAACCAAGACCACCAAGAAAGAAGTGGCTTTCAAGGTCAAGAAAGAAATAAAGTCCAGTCAAGAAGATGAAGAAGTATCAAGTTCCGGATGAGATGGATGAAGAAAATATTGAGGCATTGTTCATGAGGAAATTGAAAAGAGGCTCTGGTAAGTACAAAGGAAAAATCCCATTCAAATTCTTTTCTTGTGGACAGGTAGGTCATTTTTCCAATAGATGCCCAAATAAAAATAAAGACAGTCAGTCAGAACATGAAGAGCACAACCATAAATATAATAGAAGAGAAAATGAGTATAAAAAGAAAGATAACAAGAAGAAATTATTCAAGAACAAAAGAAACTTCTACTCTAAAGAAGAATCTAGTGAATCGGAGTTGAGAAACATAGAAAACTTAGAAAATGAAGATAATGAAGATAATGAAGATAATGAAGATCAATCAAAATGTTTGTTTATGGCTATGGATGCAAATGAAGAAAGTAGCTCTAGAGGGAAGAACTCAATTGAATATGAATATTATGATGAAGAAGAAGCTGAGGTAAATCTTGAAGTAGAGTTGGTAAGTGCACTTGAAGAACTACAACTATGCAGAAAGAAAAATTAGAAACTAAGATTCACATTAAAGGATTATGAGGAAAAATCTGCAATATTTGAGAAAAGACAAGCACATAAAGAAGAAGAGGAGGCTAATGAGCTAAAGGAAATTGAAACTCAACTGGAGAAGATCTCTAAGTCCTACAAATCAAAAGAGGAGTGCTCAAAGTTGAACACGAAATTAGAGGAGTTGAAATCTAAGATGGACCAAATGTTTAGCAAAAACTAATTATGTATGAAAAGCTAGAAAAGAGATCTATTGTGCTAACTGATATGCTCAACAACCAACATGATACAACTGACAATTCTAGAATTGGCTTCAAGGTAAAGCAAGGAGAAAGAGTTAGAAAAATTGAAGAAAATAAGTCCGCGGCTACACCAAGTACTTCCTCTGTTGCAAATAAAGGTTCCATAAATCCACGAGAAGAAGAAAACTGATCCTAGGATCACCAATGCAATGAGGTACACACATTCTTCGTATGGGTATCATGCTTTCAGAACTAGTTTGGACATAAAGCCACAAAGTGTAGAAAGAATTCTAGAGACTATAGAAGAAATGTTGGCCCATCTTACACCAGTTAAAACTATAATGCTACTCTATACACCTATCACAAGAAAATAAATAATCCACCAGTAAGGAAACAAGATCCACCTAAAAATAAAAGTGGATATATGTGAAGAAAGATACGAATCAGAGAAAAGAATGCTTCTCAGTAGTACAAATTGTGTTCCATGTAAAAATGAAGATAAAATTTGGTATTTAGATAGTGGATGCTCCAATCACATGAAAAGTGATAAAAGGAAATTTATTTCTTTGTCAAATAATGCATCAAAGTCTTTATGAGATTTAGTGACAATTTTTCCAACATAGTTGGAAAAAGGACATTAAGTTTAGATAATGGAAAGACTATTACAGAAAATGTTCTATATGTTGAAGGCTTGAAACATACTATGTTAAGTGCGAGTCAAATGTGTAAGAAAGGATACAATGTCATATTCCATGACCGAGGATGTGATATTATCAATGGAAAAATAGACAAAAGAGTTGTAAAGGCCAAGTGGAAAAAGAACAACATGTATGTGCTTGAATGAGATAAATAATGAGAAATGTTTTATAGGTAAAGTTGATCATAGTTGGCTATGGCACAGAAGACTTGGACATATGAGCTTTGAGAATTTGGTTAAAATGAGTGCTAAAGGGTGTGTGAGACACATGCCTAAGATTATTGATGGTTGTCATTATTCCATTCATTTAATCAACTCTTGGTTGATGTCATATTCAAACCAGGGGTGTGTCTGAAGCTATATGCAACAAGAAGAATCTTAGTGATCTAGTAATTGATTGTAGGTATTTATTATTTTTATTTTTGGGGTTTTAAAGTGTCTTTAAGATTTCCTAACCAAAGCCTTATTAAAGCTAAACTATAAGAAACTTTAGAATAAACAAACATTGCTGAAATAAATAAATATTTTAGAATTGAACGTACTGCTGGAAATAAACACTCTTTGTAGAATGAAACAAATTGCTGGAAATAAACACACTTTTGCATAATGAAACAAATTGTTGGAAATAAATGTATGTTACAAAATTAAACACACTACTTGGAAATAAACACATGTTTGAAAATGTTGTTAAAAATGCTTGCAAAGAAATAAGAGTTTAATCTATAACACTGCAAGGAACAATTACGTAACAAATTTCAACTGAAGAATCAAAAGCACTTACAAAATTAATACTTAACAAATTTACACGAATTTCTTAAAAATATAAATACCAATAAAATAAAGGATCTTATTTCTTGGAGGAGTGGGCCCTTGCTCCACCTTGAATTAGGAGTTGACAAAGTATGATACTCTCAAAATGAAATGGCTATCTTATTACTGAATTGTTCTATCTTACAAAACTTCACTATGTATGTGTCTATATATCTATATCATATATATATATATATATATATATATATATTTTAGGTTTATATATATTTCATCATCTGAAGATGCATTTACAATCATAAGTGTTCGATAGATTTCCATCCATCTATAGGTTCTAGTGAAACAAAATAGTGCTCAAAGTAGATGTGAAATTTAGAAACCTTGCTAGACATATAACTGTTTGGTCTTACATAAGTATTTTTGGAGTGTGAAGAATCAAAAATTTGTTGATCTGTTCCTGATTGGAGGGCCCATTAATTTCTCTATCACCATATTTTTCAAAATAAATAGATTCCCATTGATTCTGGAACTTTGGAGAAGTTCAGAACCAAAGGGAAACATTTATTCAACTAACTGTGAAAGTTCCAGAGCTAAGCGCAGGAGTTTTAGAACTAAGTGTTGGAGTTCCAGAACTAAGTCTGAAGGTTCCAAAACTAAGTGATAGAGTTCCTTAGTTGAGTGATGGATTTTCGAACTAAGCTTGAAGGTTTTGGAGCTAAGCTGCATTGAAGCCAATGTCCTCAAAAAGGTGTTGGTTGCTTCATACTTTGCTTATCTAACCGAATGTGACCTATTTTATTCCAAAACTAAATTTCCACACACTTTGTTAGGAATTACAGAGTTTTTAGACGTTAGAACTAAATCAAACAAAAGATGGACAATTACATCCTAACTTATACTAGATCAAACAAAATCCACAAAATGCAATCAAACTTGATTAAAAGGAGAGTAAAATGAGATCATTCATTGCACATTGATGAGGCATATTTTGGCCTTATCAATTATCAAACCCATGGATACACTATGTAAGGTGTTTCTACATGGTAAACAAAAAATGAGGTCATTCAAGTCAAAGGAGAACTCTACAACAAGACTGCTATAATTGATTCATATAGACCTGTGCGGCCCTACCAGAACTAAAGGAATATCAAGTGAAGTATATTTTATGTTGATTATAGATGATTATACAAGAATGACCTGGGTAGCATGTTTAAAGAATAAATTTGAAGCCCTAGATAGATTTAAGAATTTCAAGGCATTAGTTGAAAATGAGAAGAACAAGAAAATCAAATGCCTAAGATCAGATAGAGGTGGTGAATTCTGGTCAAATGAGTTTGATGAGTTCTGTGAAGAACATGGAATCAAGAGACAATTCTCAGCCATGTGGACTCCTCAACAGAATGGATTTGTTGAAAGGAAGAACATAATAGTGCAAGAGATGGCAAGGACCATGCTAAATGAATCCAAACTCCCAGATAGGTATTGGAGTGAAGCAATATATACCATGGTCTATCTTTTGAACAGAGCTCAACTGAGAGTAAACAGTGATAAGACTCCCTATGAACTATGGAAGAAGAGGCCTAAAAATGTGAAGCACATTAGAGTGTTTGGAAGAAAATGCTACATTAAAAGGGATGAAGAAAACTTAGGCAAATTTGACTCAAGGAGTGATGAAAGTATATTCCTTGATACTCAACACTTAACACAACCCTATAGATACTACAACAAGTGGTTGCAAATAAATTGGAAAGCACTAATGTGAAGGTGGATGAGGAAAATATGGAAAAACCATCACAAAACATTAGTGGAAATGAAGAACAAGAAGATGATGAAGACTTGGACAGATTCCATGTGAAGAAGTGTGAAGAAGAAGAAAGACCAGACACTAAGGAACCCTCCGGAAAGTCAAGAAGGATCATCCTACAAATTAGATCATTATAAATAAGGATGACAACATCCTAACAAGAAGGAGACTCAGAGAGCAACAAAGTCATGAAGATATAACACTCATGTCCATGATAGAACCCAAGAATATTGCTAAAGCAAGAAAATATCAACATTGGGTAGATGCCATGAATGAAGAATTGGATCAGATCAAAAATAATGAGACATGGGAACTAGTACCCAGGCCGTGACACAAGAATGTGATTGGAACCAAGTGGATCTTTAGGAATAAGATGAATGAGAAAGGAGAAGTTACGTGTAACAAGGCCAAACTAGTATGTAAAGGATATGCACAAATGGAAGGGATTGACTTTGATGAGACATTTGCACCAGTTGCAAGAATGGAGGCAATAAGGTTGTTTCTGCTTATACATACAAGAAGATCAGAGTGTTCTAGATGGACATGAAATCAGCCTTCCTAAATGGTTTCCTAAATGAAGAGGTATACATTGAACAACCTAATGGATTCTCACTGACTGAAGATAAATATTATGTGTGCAAGTTGAAGAAAGCTTTGTATGGATTAAAGAAAGCTCCTAGAGCTTGGTACAACAAATTAGACTCATACCTCATTGAGAAAGGTTTCAGAAAGGAGTCATGGAAAAAATCTATACATAAAATAAGGAGAACATCTTCTCATTATAATAGTATATGTGGATGACATCATTTTCAAGTGGAGATCATGACAAGATGACATATGAGTTTGTAGAATTGATGAAAGAAGAATTTGAGATGTCAATGCTGGGAGATTTGTCTTTCTTTCTAGGACTACAGATCAATCAATCAGAAAAAGGTATGTTCATCTCACAAAGCAAGTATATCAAGGAAATGTTGAAAAGGTTCAGAATGGAAGAATGTAGACCAATTGGTACACCAATGGAAGTTGGGTGCAAGCTGAGAAGAGATGATGATTCACCTAAGGTAGACAAAACACTATACAGATCCATGATAGGAAGTCTACTTTACTCCACAACATCAAGACTTGATATCATGCAAGTGGTAGGCCTTGTTGGAATATTTCAAGAAGATCCAAGGGAAACACACCTCAAGGCGGTCAAGAGAATTTTGAGATATCTCATGGGAAAAATTGAGTATGGACTGTGGTACCCTAAAAGCAATGATTTCAACATAAAAACATATACAAATGTGGATTAGGTAGGATTGTTGATGATAGGAAGAGTACAAGTAGAGGAGCATTCTTTATTGGAAATTACTTAGTATCATGGTTGAGCAAGAAAAAATCATTAGTGGTTCTCTCAACATGTGAAGTAGAGTATATAACTCACTGCAATTTGTTGCACACAAGTTTAGTGGATGAAGCATACATTAGAAGATTATAAGGTGAAATCTAAAATCTAATTCCTTTACTTGTGTGATAGAACAAGCACAATAAATTCCTCCAAGAATCTTGTGTTCCACTCAAAAACCATGCATATACCTATAAGGTATCACTTCTTGAGGAAAAAGTAAATGACAGGAAGATCATAATAGAATATGTGAGCACTAAAGAAGAAATTGAATATATAATGACCAAACTATTGATGCGTAATCAAAAAACCCCTAAATGTCTACAACTTGATGGGTTGAGACTCTCAGTGTGATTGCATAACATGGATCTTCTCCCAAAGTGTGGGACTTTGCAATCGGGAGAGCTCTCCGGATGAAGGCTGGTTCCTATTCCTCTATTCAGTGCACACATTCATATTGCAGAGGATCTATTCTAAAACCTACTCTAACTTGCCAAGGATATAGGGTTAAGGAGACAAAAACCTAAACTAACAAGGGTGATGCACCAAAGGAATGTTGAACACCTACTTTGTAATTAAACACAAACCATTAAACTATAACACAACCACCATGCACAGATAACCAAGATTGCAATGAGAGATCAAGAAGATACAATGAACATAAGAGAGGGTTGAAATCATCCACAAACTTATACTATCACTCGAAAGATTTGATACAGTGCATTACAATGGCCAAGAGGCAAGATTGCATTTTACAGTCTGAATGGGAGGTTTGATCTCCACAAATCCACTTTTAGAAAGAGAAGAAGGGAGAGTGCAAAACAAGAATGTCCAACCTTTAGAAAATTTCCCTCCTTACAATATATAGGAAGAATAAGAGAGAAAGGAGGGAAGAATTTGAGATCCTACTCCAACTACCCAAGAAAATGCATTGAATTCACCTACTCTAACCACCCCAAAAATGCATTGAATTCACCTACAAAATTGATGGGTTCCATGACACAACCCATGCCTTCATTAATGTTTCTTGTTGGGAAAGAAAGGAAGACCAAACCTCATTAAAATGGTAGGTGAGAAGCCTGACAACCTAAAAAATGACAAGCTGTAATTAAATTTCTTCATCAATGGTGGTAGGTGGGTAGCAGATGTTGGGAGCTTTCCAAAATTCCTTTCCCAGCTCAAAACCAAGCTTCCAGTTGAAAGATATGGCCATTTGAAGGTGCTTTGGGTTTGGGGTCTATTCGTGGGCTCACAATATTAAAAGAGTCCATTCATGCAAGATCCACGTGGCGGCCTCGCACGTCTTAAGATTTCACCCCCTCTTTTTACTCCTAAGAGACACTTAGCATCGTTCGTGGGCTGCTCTGTTTCCTTTGTATTCTACCTAAGCCCCTCTCATTGGTAGAGACATTATGCCTGACCCGAGACACATGGAGGCTCAACGCACATTTGGGACCTACCTCTAGATTTTTCCTTTGAAGTTGCATCGATGAGACACGTGGCATCGTCTCTCACCGGTCCGCCTTGAGTTTAGACTTTTCAACGACTAGTGAAACCATTTTGGACTCTAGCCACGTGGCGAGCCTACACTCATTTGGGGACCACCTTCATATTTTAACTCTGAAGTTGCACCTAGCTAACATGTGGAGGATCTTTTTGGTCCTTAAAATTTACATTAGATGACTCTGTCTTTTCTTTCCTATTTAAGAGCAACTTGGTTGGGCCCTAGACACGTGGAGAGTCTATGCACACTTAGGACCCTGCTTTGAACTTGACCTTTGGAGGTGCATCATTGGGACATGTGGAGGATTCTACTGGCTCTTCTATACTTAGCTGATTTAATGACCGACTCTACCCCTTTTCAAACTCTACCACGTGGAGGCATGTGCTTGTTTGGGGTCTTTGCTTTTGTGCACCATACCAAAAGTGCACCGAAGAGACACATGGCACCTTCCACGGTTCCTTTTCCTTTCATTTTTTGGGATTGCACTGAGATGACACGTGGCACCCTCCGTGAGTCTATTGCTTTGGCCCGAGTCGACTCGTATGCAAAGTCTGAAAACTTTGAGCCCTTTTTTTGATTTTCTCTTTTACAGGGTCATGTTTGATCAATTTTTCCTAAGGGGAAAAATTGGATAACACAAACCACTACCAAAAGCAATGTTTGAGCACTTAAGGAATGAATTAGGGGTCATTCCTGAACTTTCCAACAACTAAGCATATGTACAAAAAAACAAGGAGCATTCTCGGAAATATCGGCTCCTAAAAATAGTGCCAAAGTGAGGGCGAAAAATCATTAGCTCAAATTTATAAAAGTATGCATTAGCTCAGGGGGAGCATTATCGTGGAAACACCAGATCATATGGATAAGAAGCATAAGCCTAGGGAGACTTCTTGAGGTAAACACATGAAGAAACCAACTTACAAGTATATTCAACTATATGCGGCATAGATGGCCCTTTGTCATTGTTGTCAAAGGGAGAGAAAAGATGGAAGTCAAAAACCAATGGCTCACATAACAAAAGGGGAAGAAATGAAGAAACCAAATGGTAGACATAGAAAAACAAGAGATAGGCGATTCGTGGTATTGAATCATTTTCCATTAAAATTTTATTAGGTTATAAAGGTTTCTATAGGTTGGAGTGTTTCCATCAATGACAAAGGGGGAGATTTTTGAATATTTGTCATTATTATATATGTTTTCATTGATGTCAAGATGGATGAGTTGATATCCAGTTGCATTGATGGAAAAAGGAGTCATTTGGTAAAGTGAGCAAGTTGAAAAGATGAAGGTTGATTGGTAGTGTCAACCCACGAGGCTTTGAGATGATCAAGGATAATCCCTAAAGGACTTAGACAACATTTGAGCAAGCCGTGGATATAAGGTGCAAGCCACCAAGTACATAGAGAGCCGTAAAGTAAAGAATCTCAAGGAAGGAACCGCAGACTAAAGGAAAGCTCTAGAAGAAGCTACCGAAGGCAGGTGAGTGCCACAGAGTGAAGAAGGTCAAAAGGTAAAGCCATGGATATGAAGATTTAGAGAATTCCATGTATAAAGGGGAAAAGATGCAAAACCGTGGATAAGCAGAAAAGCTGCTAAGTATAGAAGATTTCCGCAGATAAAAGGAAAGATATGAAGAACTAGAAAAGAGAAATGTCAGGAAAGTAGCAAACAAGGATGAAGCCATGAGAAATTTAAAAAGCCACATAATGTATACAGATGCCACAGATAAATAAAAGACACATAAAGAAGGGAATAACCGAAGGACAAAAGGAGAAGCCATGGTATGAAGGAAAATATCAAAGATGCCAAAGGAAGTCTGCGGAATGATCAAAGTGAACTGGAGTGGATCAAGGACAATTAGTTGGAGTTCAATTGAAAGATTGAAAGTTTACATTCAGATTTTGAAGGAGATTTGATTGAAAGAGAATTACAACTGGAAATTTGCACAAACCAATGAAATTCTCTATTCCAACTACCAACATTTAATGCATTTTGACCACGAGGCAATTTGGTTATAAGCTCGATGGAGATTCCTGATTTCAAGGTGAATTAAAATAATGTAAAGAAGATGGGTCTCCATTTTAATTTCATGATGCAAATTCTAAACAATGCAATTTTTCTAATTTTGGAAGTTGGCTAATAAATTGGTTTGTCAGATGTGTGGAAGAAGGAATGAAGCCAAACAAGGAAAGAATAAAATCTGGACTCAATTGAAAAATTTAATGATCTGGATTCACAGGTGACAGATCAGGAAGAGTACATGATGAAAATTTCAAAGAAAGCATTTTGAGTCATTTATGTAATAAAATAAAAACTCTAAGTAATTACAAAAAGGAGTTTCTCATGAGAGAAAACTAAGGCACTAGAGCCAAGAGAGCAACAAAGGTAGAGAGAAGAAAATATGATGCAATCAAGCTAAGAAGAGCTACAATGGTGAAACAAAGAGAAAGGGTGAGATCGAGAAAATAATGAAGAACATGATTAGATAAACAGAGCATAAAGGTAGAAGTTTTAATGAGAAGAAGAGAGTGATAGAGGAAGAACATAGATTGAGCCGAAAAGTGATCATAATCCATCAGTAGAAGAAATTGTTGTTACTTACATGGTCAAAATGTATATGTAAAGAAGTCTAAGTTTTAGTTTAACACATTCAGGGAGTTGTAGCTTCCTTATAGATGGGTGCCTACAGAAATAAATCTCTTGTGATGCGTAATATTTACTTGATTCCTTTGATGTGCGTAATATCAACATAGGTGTAGGGGTTGGTGCTCTTTGTGAGATCGTTGTCTCACTAAACAAATCTTGTAAGATGTGTTATATTCTTATGATTCCTTTCTTTGAGTAATATAAGCAACATTTTTGGTGGCTTTTTCTCCTGAAAGGGTTTCCTACTGATAAATCTCTGTGTTCAATGTTTATGTGTATGATGAATAGTTATTTGATTGTGTATGATGAATAATTATTTGATTGTCATCATACATATAGATTGGGTACAGAATATAAAATTGAATCAAAATAGTAAAAATTTAATCTACACCGATTCACCCCCTCTTAGTGCTTGTGATCTACAACACAGCTTGATGCAAAGACTGCAATGAGAGGAAGGATGACTAGTGAAGTTTTTGAGATCCTTGTGGAAGATGAGGAGCTACAATATCATGTCTTCCCAACATTGGGAAAGCATGGTAGAGAGACCCCGTCGACTTTGGATGAGAACGCATTAAAGGAAAGAATGAGGAACACAGAAAAAATATGACCTAGCTTGACTACCTAGCCCTTTCACAAGGTGTTCCAGACCTGAGGTAGTTGTTAAGGAAATATAGCGAAGGAAAGCAGATAACGTGTCTCTAGGTTGGGAAGGAGATACAAGTAGAACTAATTTACTTTCAGTCCAAGAAGAGAAACATACCAGAACACACACACAATGGTGTCGTAGGTGTCAATGCTTAGAAGTACACTTGGAGGATTTTTTTACAGGTGCATCATCAAGAAAGATTTTTGGCACGTAGACCATTGGAAGTAATCATATAGGTGATGTGAAAATGTAGACAATGGGTGTCCAATTCAACACAACAATTAGGACACAAGGAAGTTCATCTATGGGACCTTAGGCTATAACAGAAATGTGGAGTCTTATGAGGTTTGGGTCAGCCACCACATGGAGGAAATCCTAGTTGGGGTTCATGATCCGGTTCTCGGGGTAGGGTCCACAACCACCACCAAAACAACCTCATCATACACTACCTAAAAACCACAACAAAAGACGACTTAGGTCTACTTTGAGATGTCTCTTCACTTTCTAGATTACATGGGTGTCGAGGATGCACTTGAGCACATGCACAAATGTGAAATCCTATGGAGGGTAAAGGGGATTACAGATCCTGATAGAAAGGAAAGCCAATTTTCCACCACACTTCAAGGGCACGTATATAGTTTGTATAAAAAGTATGATCCACATTAGACTACGGTAGATTATGATGCTTTGCGCACAATGTTTTTGGCTGAATTTCACATTCTAGAGTTTGAACAATAGAGTATTAGCGCGCTCAAGGAAATTAAACAAGGTTTATCTAAAAGTGTACAAGAGTATGATGCATGGTTTAAGACATTACTATCTAAACTATCATATGACATTCATCCAAGTCAATACATATAATGGTTAATTAGGGGAATGGTGAGACTATTTCAAAGCGCTTTATCTCATAAGACATATGTGGATTTGCACGAGGCCTTAGAAGTAGCTGTACTAAAGTAGTTGGGAGTGCAGATACGGGAGTAAGTCCTTTTCTAGAGGCACAAATAACAAATATGGTCAAGTAGTTGGAAAATCCTTCCGCTAATATGACACATGAGACACAGAATGGACTATGGTGAACTAATTGTGAAGTTGAGGGATATATGAAAGATAGCTACTGTGTAGGATGGTACACACACTAGTTACTGATCTTGTGATATTTTCCACAAGAACCACGATGTATGGAATTTCCCTCTTTCATAGCGCACAAAAATAAAAAATGTATCCATATACTACAAGATCTATGACACACATACTCATGATACAAAGGATTATCGACCGATGAGACCAGATTCACGAGGCATGCGAATCGGATTACAAAATCATAGTAGCAAGAAGCTCTCGGGTGTAGGAATACCACCTATGGAAGGGCACCAATAATGAAGGTGGATTCCATGGTGGATATAGGAGCAGAGGCTATGGTGGTAGAGGAAGATTTACGCATGGGACGTGTTACACTTGTGGGTCCCAGATCATTACCAATGCGAGTGTCCACAAAATTTGGTATTTTCAGTATTATGGAAAACAACATAAGGTTGAGGACTTCCTTACCTTTATGAGCACATGTGTAAGAACAAGAAGAAGGATAAGTGCACGAGGATGATTAAGGTTCATCATGAAAATACCGAACAATGGATGCCAAAGAAGATGCATGATCTAGAATTACAACCCATGTTAATTACCAAACATGCGTAAGCAACATGCACACATGAGCCTCATAAAGCTAAGAAACTCATTAGGAGAGAAGATATTATACATGCCAAGTGCCCAAATGTTTCTCATCAGAAGGAAGTATATCAAGAGACTATAGGAGTGATCGAGACTTACAATGTGAGATACAATGTATAAAGGAGTAGGTACACAAAAGGGAACACATTAAGAGTAGTGAGCTCCACATAAGGATGTAGATTATCCAAGGAGATATGAAAGATGTTGTAATATGATAATATCATCCCAATGTTAGGAGAAATACTATGTTAGAAGGTACCACATGTAGTAGTTGATCACAGTGATAAATTCTCCATACAAATTTTCCACCATAGAACCATGAGTATGAAAGATAAATTACATTGGATGTGGTAATTGATAGTTGGTTGGAGAAATATTTTATTGACATAGGCATTGAGGTAAATGTGATGACTCGGATGCATATAATCGGATGGGGAGACCACCATTATAGCCATATTCTAATGTGATGTATATGGTGAACAAGACAAGGACCATGCCTATTGGGGTATTGAAGGACGATCAATTACCATTCGGGAGCCAAGTTTATTGAGACTTTTAAGTATTGAACTAGATGAGGTAGAAAACATTCCAACACTACTTAGATGTTTACTCGTGTTATACAAACAATGAAAACCTACATTTCAACAAACAATATGTTAGATTTTAGAATAAGAATGAGCACGTAATCATACCTCTAGATGCACACTTGATGCACAAACCATGAGACTATGGAGCCATCTCAGGAAGGTGTAATTTAGTGGGAAGATGTGCACTTGTTAGAGAAACTGAAAATATTACTTTTGATAATTGGTCCCATGACACATATGAGATGGTCGGGCGTGAGATGAAGGGAGATTAACCATGATGATCGTGTCACGTATGATTAGGAATTTGAGAAAAAACTAGTTACCTAGATACACCGGTGAAGAGAAACTGAAACTTTCTTCCGCACCATGGAAACCAAAGGGCTAAATGAAGGTGATACAATGAATATGCTAGTTTACAAATTGCATGGAACAATGACTCGTTGGTGGGAAATACACAAAGATAACTTGTTGGGCTAGTAGGATGTGAGAATCACCTTTAATAATGTTTACTCAACAATGTGCCTACACTTATACATGAGTATGATGGGAAGAATCCTGCTTTGGTACACGTTCATAACCGGTGAGAGGAAATGGATGTAAGTTTAGGAGGCCTTACCACAATCTTTGTGGGTACATAATTTCTATTCCACTTTGCATGGATACACACGAGTGTAGTATGTGCATGCTGAGATCAAGCGAGAAACTGCAAGTTGGTGAGATATGACTTGAAAGGTATGGCTCATAATTTTGATTATTTTTCTAATAAACCTCTAGTACATGAGGCTTTATAGACCATGAAGTGCATCACGTTAGGGGATAATGCAAAATTAGAGGATCTCATGCTTCAATTACTTGGAGAACCTAACCCCGAGGTGTGCAAGGAGATGATGGAGATAGAGGATATGTAATTGGGCCGCACCTAGTAGGAAAAAGAGAAAGGAAAGATAGTGTACCTTGTTGATGATGAAGAGGTAGATAATCCGTAGATTATCCATACATAAGGTGTGTAAGAAATAATGGACATTGAAGATGAAAATGTGTGCACATACCAGCTCCCATGAAGAATAAGAAGGTTAACATCATAACAAAGGATGCACCTAAGGAGGCCATCATCGGAGATTACTAGTTAGAACAAGAGGTAGCAAAGATCATTGAGCTATTATGTGAATTCCATGAATTGTTCCCAAGAGGTTATTATGAGTCGAAGGAGTGCACCCTCATTAGGAGAGATGAAGATTAAGCTGAAAGAAGGTGCACGACCGGTTCAAGAGGCATTACAAGATGAACCCAAACCTACGCGTGAAGGTGAAAGAAGAAATTGACAATATGCTTAAGTTTGGAATATATGAACTAATTGAGGAATATGAGTGGGTTAGTCCCATGGTTATCAACATTAAGAAGGATGGGAAAATTATGATGCATGAGATTACAGGGAACTTACACGCTTCATGTATCATAAATCCTTTCCCTACACCTTTCATAGAAGAAATACTTGAGAGAGTTGCAGCGTGAAATATACTCTTTCACCGATGCATTCTCAAGCTATCACCAGTGCACATCAGATGGGAAGATAAGGAAAAAATATTTTTCCATTAAATGGGGAAGTTTTGCATATATACTGTGATGACTTTTGATTGAATAATGTGCCAACAATATTATTGCGCATAGTTGTGCGGGATTTTCATGACTTCATCCACTAGTTCTCGCAGCTTATCTAGATGATTGGACTATCTACAAAGTTAATAAAATATCACCGTGATAATCTAAGGCTTATGTTCGGAAGATGCGAGGCAATTAAACATCTCTCTTAACATTAATAAGTGTATCTTTTCTACACCCTTTGAACTATGCTAAGGCACATTATTTATAAGGATAGATTTTTGGTGGATCCCGCTAAGATTTCGTGTGATTTTGGGATTAGAATATCCTACCAACCAAAGCGAGGTGCACAAATTTTTAGGGCATACTTTACTACATAAAGTTTATCAAGAGATAT
>CM031238.1:32063318-32118068 GCA_018340775.1 Taxus wallichiana var. yunnanensis | reverse complement strand
CAGTGTACTTCATTTCAGTTACGTATTGCTCCCCCTTTTTGTCCAAGTAACTGCGATAAGCAAAGTTCTGAGGGCAAAAACAAAGAGTGGAAGAAAGGAAAAAGTGATGATGCGATCCCCCTGTTAGGGATGGGATGGTCTGAAAGAATCTTGATCCCGAAGTTTGAAAAGGTAGATGAATCATGACATGCTGACTAGATGCCTAGAGTAAATTGATCATTGATGACACTGCAAAATAATAAAAATGGCAAGCAACCTAAGGAACCCCACATTGGTAGGGCAGATTAGATGGTCTTCGCGTAGAGCAGCGTTAACACCTACGAGACTAGTGAGTGTAAAGAGAGTCGCAGTCAAATGATGCTTACCTAAAGAATGACACATTGGTAGGAACCCAACCCAGAGCGGTCTGCAAAAGAAGATGACATTAGTGCCTACAGTAATTCAAGCATTATCTTAAGCTACCAAAATGTGAGTGCCCCATGTCACGGGGGAATAGACTCGAAATGGGTGATAATATCGAGTATGTGCCAAAAAAGGCAACACTTAAGTCATAATAATGACCAGATAAATAATCCAAGCATCAACACTGGAAAAAGATTAGGAAATGGAATAAAGTGATGTGGAGAAGCAAAATTGCAACCAATAAACAGCGATGGGCCTAAATCGGCGTCCACTAATCAAGCAAAAGTCAACGCGTTAGTAAATCAATTCGGTTACCGACCATACAAATCGGCACGACCGACGTCCCGGGCCCATATAAATATGAGAAAGAAAACGTGAGCGATTTATTTAGACGCGACGATTGATTTAGAGAAGTCAAAATGATTTTGAGCGACATAAAGCCTGGGAGCGAATGAGGAAGTGGAAGAGGACACGACCTAGAGGTAAGTGGATCTACCGAACTTCTATATAGTTTTATCATGAAATAGCGTATAGGATGCTAGTTTTAGGAAAAACTATATAAATGAGAGGCTTGAGAGATTTTTACGGGCATTGGCCTTTGATTAGCATCGATTGGAAAAATCAGCAGCATTGAATTCAATCGGCGATTGGTTTGATCGACGTCGACTAAATTAGATCGATTCGATTTGACCTCAATCGACACCGATTGGAGTGTTTAGACTTAATAAAGTGATAGAATGTGTTTGTTGATGTTTGGATTTGAATAAATAAGTAGCTAACACCACGTCTGTGATGTCATGTGATGTAGGCCTGACAAGAGGCTTTATATGTGGGATGTTATTCCCAAGCTTAAAGACCATTCTCACGATGTGGCTGATGCGGATTGGCATCACCAAGAGCTAGCCGGGCTCAGGTGGCTTGGGCACTCACGGGTGCCTCGAGATGTAGAGTTGATACGAGCACCGTACGGTGATGGGATAAGCGGGACATGCACTTTCAGTTCGGGGCAGTGAGATGACCATCACCTGAGGATATATATAGGATCATGAAAGCGCGATCAACCGGGGACCCGATTGAGATTACTCCATGAGAGCAAAAGTCAACGAGGGGCCTAGGATGATTGTTTGGAGATACGTATGAAAAAAATTCGAGAGATAGTGTCAAGGCGGTGAGGATAGCCTCACTTTATAGATAGGATAATGCCAGGGAAGCACGAGATGGATAATATCGATCGGATAGCGATCTCCTATTTTACTCTGCCCGAGATTCGGGAGGTGGGAGATTTCTATTGTTGTTACTAGATTGTGTTTGTGACATCCTATAGTTTAGACAGTGTATGCATTTTCCGATGCCCCGATAGCTCGGGATATACTATGAGTTATGGATGTACACCACCCGTGGTAAGCGACAGTTGCATCGATGTTAGCTTGTGCTTCATTCTTTGGGCATATCACGGCACATAGCAGTGATCATGCCATCGGGGCTTCCATGGATGCCGGTAGCAAAGGGAGGCCTTGATTATGGATTACGCGATGGCGGTCGACATGGCCCGAGAGATACGAGGAGATATGCGAGTGGTATCTTTGAGCACTTCAGATCGCTAACACCAGAAAGCGAGGTCATTTGGAGACCATATCGGGTCTACCCGACATGGGCAGGTTAGGAGAGGCTCACCCGGTGGAAGTGAGACGGAGGCGAGGTGGTTAGGGGCCGTAGGCCGAGATATGTGGGAGTACATCTTGTTTATATGGGTGCGAGGCGGTTCGACTTGCACATGAAGACATGTCCCTAACCACCTACGGCCATACGGTGGGATAGCATAGAGACCACGATCTACCATTTTTGATCCCGAAAAATCCACCCGAGGGAGGCCCCACCTTCCACAGATAGTGATGACGACACAGGAGTAGATGATAGATATGTGGCATGGTACTCTCTGAGCTACCACGACACCCGCCAACATCCATAGATGCGAGACGAGGAGGACATAGCTTCGGGCAGTCTGGGCCGAGAGGCGCGGAGGGAGAGCATGCTACACCCGACGCACACACACCAGGACCACCCTCGAGGAGATTAGAGCTCCACAGAGGAGAGAGGGATGCACTAATATTAGAGAGAGACACAACACGTCATGAGCGAGATATAAGCGATCCGGAGAGGGATCGCTACCATCCGGCACAGAGAGGCCATCGCAGCCAAATACGTACGATGATCTGCACTACTAAATTCAAGGGTCACGGGGTGGTGTGACATCGGGGAGGGCCACCACGATGGCGCATAGCAACGCCATTACGAGAACCTAAATATCGGTGAGTCCGAGCACCTATCAGGTCTCCTCGCCAAGGTGAGATACTATGAGGATGCCTGGCACGGCATGCCCTTTGATGTGCCTTATTACGGTGTGAGGAGGAGATCAATGACAACCTGCAGCTAGTGGTGCATCGAGAGGAGGAAGCACCGGAGAGATCAAGGTGGCAGCGAGCCCTGGCAGTAGGTGCTTCTAGCTCAATAGGTGGTGCCCGAGGAGAGACAACTTTGGACTAGAGGAGGGCGGAGGAGATAATGTCTTCCACCTATCGGATTTACGATATAGATATGTTATTTTGTATCGATATATTGATGTAGCCTCGATTTGAAGGCATTTTTGATGTATGATATAGATGGATTGATTGAAAGCCATCCATTCTTTTTATCACAGAGACACTCATGTATATATAGATTCATCATTTTTCTGTGTTATGTGATTGTACTCATGCATTTAATTTTGATAGATATGGATAGATGTAGCGTAATTGTGATGGACATAGACATATGTTGATAGAGGATAGATAGATGTGATTTGATGGACATAGACATTAGAGGATAGATAGATGTGATGTGATTTGATGTGATTGATATGTTTAAGATGTTAATTTAATTTTTATGAAATAGATATAGATATATTCACATGTGTTTGCAATACATGCTTTGATATGTATTTGTACAAAGTAGATAAGATGAGTATAGATAGATGATAGATTTTGACTAAATTAACATGTTGAGTGGAAACACTCCTTGTGACAACAAAGGATGTAATGATATTGTCTTAGTTTAGAAGATAAAAAGCAATACACCTAGATAGGAAAAAGAATGATAAGTTAGGCTCCTAACCGTCTTGTCCACAAATAGAGACTTTAGTAGGAAACTGAAAGACGATGCATATAAGGCCATAGATACGAGATAAAATAAACCTCGACACTCAGTCGATCACAAACCAAGATCTAAGAGATAGATGGAACGAGAAGAAAGTATGTATCTTGTCGAAATGTACAAAGGATAGAATACGTGCTCATACTTGGAAAATAGGGTCTCCATATGATCGAAAAGGTCTTATATCTCAAACTTTCATGATTTTGTTTGATAGAGAAAAAGCTGATCAATGTGGGAAGTTTGCTAGACATAGAAAGACTGATCGATACGGAAGTCTTTCAATGATGCTAAAAAGTGAACAAACTAGCCAAAGAGGAAGTCCACATTGCGCAAAGGTGATTAATGCGAGAATCCTTGAAAATTCCATGAAATAAATAGTCGTCCTTCAAGGGAGCGGTCTGTATTTTGAATTTGATGATAGCCATCCTTCAAGGGAATGGTCTATACTTTTAATTTATTTGATAAGGCATGGATAGTTGTCCTTCGAGGGATCAGTCTATCTTTTGGAATTTTAGGATAACATCTTTTTCTTTTTCTTTTTTGGAGCTTTGAAAAGCTAAGTTTAGACTTTGACAGAGATAGATTAGGGGGAAGAAAACGTATACAAACACGTACTCATGCCCCAAGTAGATTTGATTAAGGTAAATACTTAGGACAGATGAAGTAGTGATTAAGGTGTTCCTACTATGAGGAGGAACATATCCATAAGGAAAATTCCATGAGTAGAGCCGCGGTACTCATTTTTAAGGTATAGAAGGAAATAACGCGGAGAACCACATAGTTCCAAATCACTTACAAAAATACATGACTGGTTGTAGGTGGATGAAAGATCCATTTTGCGACCAAGATCATGTAAGATAGATTTTAATAGTAGAAGGGCCTTAGATGCAAAGCATTAAGAGGTTCCATTTCAGGTACACCATCCATGGAAGATAGACAATAAGTCCCAGTGACCATATTTATGAGTGACTACATACGGACCCATCCAGATTAGGAGCAAACTTACCATCGCAGACTGCTACTGTTCTAGTGTAGTGACATTTTGGTTTTCTTTAAGAACAAGATCACAAACTTTGAAGTCACGGTGTTGCAAGTGATTTTTATAAGCACATTTGACACGCTCAAGATAGACCTCGATGATGTTGGAGAGCATTGAGATGTCGCCATCGAGAAATTCAAGCTCATGCTGCTAGACGATTTAGACGATAGTCCTAATCAGAGACAAATTCTCACGAGAGAGACACGAAGAGACGGGATCTGGGACTTCTAAAGGAAGGACTGACTTTTCAGACCCATAGACAAGAGAGAGAGGAGTAGCACCAAAGGTAGGAGTACGAATGCTGAGTCTGATAAGCCCAGAGAGCAAAATAGATATGTAAATGCCAATCCCTACTAGCTTGACTAGTTATCTTGTTATCCAAAATGTGCCCCCTTTGCTCATTTTGTGGCTAACTCCTCTCATTCTTCCTCTCTTGTGCCTCGAGTCACAAAATTTTACTTTTCAAGCACTCAAAACCTTCTAGAAATGACACCATTGGATAGAGCTCTTTCTCAGCTTTCCAGAAAGGTAAAGTTTTCCTCCTAACTCCATGTATTTTTGAAGTTATGGCTCGGCGGAGTTTTTGGAAAAATTTCCCTGAAAGGCCCGCGGCCAATGAGATGCCGCCACGTGGCACCTAGAGTGGTGGAGTGCGGGGAAATTTTGGAAAATTTTCCAAATGACCAAAAAGGTGCAAAAATTCAATTTTTGCCCGCCAACCCGATTTGGCCCTGTTTTGCCCTAAAACTTCAAATGGCCATATCTTTCGATCCAGAGCTCGTTTTTCACGTTCTTTATATCAATGGAAAGCTGGTGAAATTCTCTACAAGATTCCAGGGTCATTTTTGAATTTTGATGGATTTTGGAGAGATAAAATCAAAAAACACCTCTGGCACGTGGTCATGGACAGAAATGACGTTTCAACCACCGTTTTTAATGAAGAATGGCTCGCATTCTCTCCCAGCATGGTTAAAAATGTCAAGGAATGGGTCTATCAGGGCTGCTCATGCTATTTTGATGGAATTTTGGTCAATGGTTGAACCCCTTGCATGTTTTCCCATGTTTCTCTCTCCTGGGGTCGTGGTTTGCACTGTAAAAGCTAGAATGAGTTCATTTTGCAAAAGGAGACACTTTTCAGCTCTGCAACTTCATTTTTCTTCCTCCTTGCGAAATTTGTGAAGAAATTTTACCTTTCCATGTAATTTAGCACCTTTTCTTTCCTCTGGATCACTTTGTAATGTCTTGTATTGGATCGAGATGTTGATATATGTTACGTGATTAAAATCCTTCAAGCCTTTCATATATCTATCATTGCTTTCTTGATCTATCATTACATTTTGAGAATTTGTGCATGTTTTGTGCTATATTTCCTTGTGGATTGTGTATTTCATGTAGCATCAGTGTCTATAACTCCTTTGGTGCATCACCTATTAGCATTAGTTCTTTCTTTTTGCATTCTCTATCTCTGTCTCCTTGGAATTTAGAGTAGACTTAGGAGTTTAAACCTCTCAATTATGCAAGTGAAATTAGCTGATCGGAGGAGTTGAGGAACTAACCTCTAATCTGGAGATTCCTCTTCCATTTTGTAAGTCCCACACTTGGGAAGAGGATTCAATGTTGTGCAATCACAACTTGGATGCATAGGTGATCAAACTAGAAATCGATCAACATCCAGAGTGCTGTTGCTGATTTGCAACAATAGTTTTGGCACGCCGGTGGGACCTTAGAGGTCTTCCACTTTATCTTTGATAGGTTGGTGTGTTCCTGTTAAAGTTTCATCCTTTTGGAGGCACTTTCAAAAGCACATCTGGTGACTCCATCTGGTAAACAACTCATTCTCTAAGTTACAAACCTGTTTTCCATTCATTTCCATCCATTCTTCTTTCCATCATTTTCATTCTTTTCCATTCCATGAAGTTGTGCAATCATGACTTCATTTCCATCATGGAATTCACATTTACAACAGCAGTATATCACACCTCCAACATGTTTTACAAATCCTCCAAATCAGCATTTTGATCAAATTCAAAATCAGCATGTCTACCCATATGAGCAGCAGTGCCAAAGTCAGTTTGGATATGAAGCATGTCAAGCACAAGGGTATGCTGGTTGTGAGGGCAGTCAAGAAGAAAATGCAGATCTGTTGGAACAAATCCAAAATATGGAGGTAAACATGGTGCTATCCAGGGCTCAAGCATAAATGAAAGCATTTAGAATCGGTTGTAGAGCACCTTGTCCATGGGTGGGACCTTTTCCAAGGCATTACTGACCCTCAAGAGAAGCTAGACTTCATGATTACAACACTACCATTGCTTACAAAGTGGACTGAAGGAATAAAGGTGTATGAGAGGAGTATTCAACAACCTTGTCAACAGTAAGCACACCATCTCATGCCTCTTCTCTCCTTCTTTCCCAATCTGTTTTATCTCAAAGATGTCAAGTTTTAAACTCTCCATCTGTTGTCCCAAGTGTTGAATCCATTTCTCCATTCCCTATCTTCCACCCCATCTCAATTCTTTTGTCATTTTCCCTTCCAAACATCCATTCCCTCCAAAGAAACAAGAGTTCCTACCTCTCCACCACCACAAAAATTGTAAAATCAATTGAGTTACAATCCACTTCTCCTCTTGCATTCCCAAATCCATGTTGGGAGGATAAAAATCAGAATGCCAATCAAGGAAAACAGCAGCGAAAGAAGAGCCAAACAAGGATGAAGAAATTCAAAGTCTGAAGAGTTGGGCTCTTAAATTTGGGATTACAAAATCCCCTTGATGGTGAAACCAATAGAGGATGTTGAAGTTGGAGAACAAGTGGAAAACAAGGCTGATTTTATAATAGCAGTGAAGTGAGAAAAACAACATTTTGTTGGTGATGAGTTGGGTGTCCATGTTGGCACTTTTCCCAAAGAAAATGCTGATCCAGGTTTGCCTGCAAAATCAGCCATCGAGAAGGAAGGAAAACCATCTCAAAACCCCATCTTTGAGGAGCAAATGGATGAGGTCAAGTCAGTTTTTACAACAGTAGAAGAAGGAAGCATTATTGATAAATTTTTGCTTTCATTTGAAGGGGCTGATTTGATTGATGAAGCCATTATGGAGGTGAACAAAACAGGTCCAAATTGTGAGCAAAAGGCACAAGAAATTTCATGTTTCTCTCCCACTTCATCTCTCCAACAATCTGATTTTTGGGATAAGTTTGGATTGACAAGTTTCATGTTTGAAAATGAAGTTATACAGGGTGAAGAAAATGCAGATTTGGAGGCCACCATACAAGAGGGAGAGACTTTGCTGTAGCAAGACATTCAAGAGTTTGATTTTCCATCAGACTTAGAAGAATGTTTAGATGAAGAGCTAGCTGAAATTACCATGTTTCCTTCTTCACCATTCATTCTCCAACAACAAGAACTTGCTGCCATGGACAAAAGAGTTCAAGGACAACAGCCTACAGTTTGCAACATGCCTCTTGAATCAAAGCTGGAAGAATTTGATCTTCCAAAAGCTAAATGGAGGAGCTCCAAAGCCAACAATGTATTGCAGCGAGTAACAGCAATGTAAAAGAAACTTCATTGGATGTTGCAATCAATAACGAGGAGTTGCACATTATAGAAGAGTTCCATGTTGCCATGAAGGAAGAGAAAGGGTAGAAAAGTCCTACCATTGCTTCCACATCACCCACCCAAGAAGGTATACAAGAAGACTCCATTTTGGAGTTGAAAATCATAGCTATGGGCATATCAAATGGATCATACCTTTCCCGATAAGGTATTTGACTTCATTGGAGTCAAAGGAGAATTCATAACCAGTCATGCTTGCTTCTAAGCATGAGGGTGAGCTACAAAGTACCAAGGATCAGTTGTCATACCTCTTCAATCCAAATGTAGAGCAACTAAAAGAGGTATTAGATTTGTTTTAGTTGACACCATTGATGATTTGGGTAGAAGACTAGCTTCTTGTTGATTTTCCACTCATCGAATCAGCCATGTTCATGCCAAATCAGTTGCATATTTGCAACTTTTGAGAAAGGAAGCTATTTCTCCCAACCAGTTGCAGGGTTTGTTTAGCCCACTTTTTCTTCCAGTTAGAGTAGGATAGGTAGTTTTGCTTTCAGTAAAAGAAGTGCTTGTGCACACTCTGCATGTTCCATTTTGGAGCATGTATGACCTTTAGTTTTGTACATAGTTTTTGTGGTGCTGGTTTTGCTCTTGCAGTCCATTTCAGTGGGTTTCCAAGTAGCTCAGAGAGGAGGTTTTCAAATTTCAGATCAGTTTGTAGGATTTCTTATGACTCCATGCCCAATGGATGCTTCAGGCCACGAACTTCATCCAGCGAGCGAGATGACCCCTCTGAGTCGCCAAAATTGTTATCCAAAATGTGCCCCCTGCTCATTTTGTGGCTAACTCCTCTCATTCTTCCCTCTCTTGTGCCTCAGTCACAAAATTTTGCTTTTCAGGCACTCAAAACCTTTTGGAAATGGCACCATTGGATAGAGCTCTTTCTCAACTTTCCGAGAAGGTAAAGTTTTCCTCCTAACTCCATGTATTTTTGAAGTTATGGCTCAGTGGAGTTTTTGGAAAAATTTCCCCTGAAAGGCCCGTGGCAATCGAGATGCGTGCCATGTGTCCAAATGGTGGATCGCGGGGAAATTTTGGAAAATTTTCAAATGTTTTGGAAAAGGTTTCAAAAATTTGAATTTTCCCCCGATTTGGCCACTGAAAACTTCAAATGGCCATATCTTTTCCAGAGCTCGACACACGTTCTTTATATCAATGGAAAGTTGGAAAATCTACAACGTGTTGGTGCAAAATTTTTGAAGGATTTAGAGAGAGAAAATAGAAACACCCACGTGGTCATGGAACTAAATGAGTGTGAAATTTTGGAAAAATTTCTCAAATTCTCTCCGTAGGTAAAAATTCAAAAAATGGAGTCCCCGAAGGATGCCCATGATATTTTGAATGTTTTGCCTCAAAACTTGAAATCACCATATCTTTTTCCCGTGTTTCTCTCTCTGTTATTTATAAAAGCGGAGAATGGTAAAATTATCAAAAGGGAACATTTTCAGCTCACAACTTCCTTTTTTCCTTTGTGGAGTTTAGAAGATAAATTCAAGAAATTCCTTTCCATGTAATCATGGAAAGAAATGACTTTCATCACCATCGTTTTTAATGAAGATGTTGATATATTCTCTCCCGTGATTTAAAAATCCTGTCGGGGAATGGGTATCTATCAGGGCACTTGATCTTTCATTATGGAATTTTGGTCATTTGTTGAACCCCTTGCACATTTTCCTATGTTTCTGTATTTCTATGGGTCGTGGTTTGCCTTTGTACAAATCCTTTGGTGCATCATTTAGCATTAGAGACTTTCTTTTTGCATTCTCTATCTCTGTCTTCCTTGGAATTTTAGATTTAGGAGTTCCTCCTTGTGAAGAAATTTGGAGTTGAAAAAAATTTACCTTTCCAGATTCCTCTTCCATTTTCTTGCCACACTTGGGAAGAGGATTCAATGTTGTCAATCACACTTTGGATGCATAGGGTGATCCTAGAAATCGATCAACATCCAGTGTTGATTTGCAAACAATTACCTTCGAGGATATTACGTAAAGTTTTAAAGCCTTCAACCTTTCCGTTAGCTTGGGGATATATGGATCATTGCTTTTGATCTATCATTACATTTTGAGCATTTGTGCATGTTTTGTGCTATTTTTCCTTATGGATTGTGATTTCATGTGGCATCACCAAAGCTACAAATCCTTGTGTGCATAGACCTCATTAGCATTAGTTCTTTCTTTTCGCATTCTCTATCTCTTCTCTCCTTGGAATTTGAAGAAGACTTAGGAGTTTAAACCTCTGACAATTGTGAGGAGTGAATTATCGATCGAGAGATGAGAACAAACCTCTAATAAGGCCAATTCCTCTTCCATTTGTAAGTCCCACACTTGGGAAGTGGATTGAATGTTTTGCACATCTGCACATTTCTTAGGTGATCAAATAGCGAGAGAACAATATGATCAACATGCGTTTAGCTATGGCCAAGCCACTGATTCCACCACATATACCGTCATGGACCTCCTAGATAGCTTTAGATGATTCAGGGGTTTTGAGGCACGAAACAAAATACCATCAAAACCATGTTTGTAGAGGATTCTACCTAGAATAGTATAGCGATTAGTGCGTAGGATAAAAGATCTTCTACCATTGGAAGTTAGATCTGGAGGGAGCACTGAATGAGATAGATAATAAAAATGTGATGATACCACTCATCTTGAGTGTTGGTTGTGACGTTTGATTGAAGTCAAATGCCCGAGATGAGATGGCTGGTCTAAATGTTGCACAACCACAGAAAGTCACGAGTCTTTGGTAAAAGGTGGAATAAGCGAGGCTAAAGAAGCCATTGTATCTGTGAATCAATTCACAGTGTGAGGAATAGCTTGGATAGTAAATTTATCAAAATATTGAAGTTGAAAGAGCACAATATCATGATATTTTTGAAGGATATCATTTTTGCATTGATAGACACCAGTGACTTGATTAACAATGAGCTCAGAATCACCAAAGATGTCGATATGGTGAGTACCAAGATTAATGGCATTTTGAAGACCTAAAACAAGAGCTTCATATTTGGCCATATTATTGGTACACTCAAAGTTAAGTTTGTGTGTGACAGGGATAGGTGCACCCCAAGAAGGAATCATGATGAAGCCTGCACCTCCCCCTTGCTGACATTTAGATCCATCAAAGAAGAGTTTTACTTTAAATGGAGAAAGACCAAAATCAATTTGTTGGATATACTCATCGAGGAATTGAGCGAGGGGAATTTGAGTTTCGGAAGAGGAGTATCAGCTAATTGATCTGCAATGACCTGACCCTTGATAGATTTTTGTGAGATGAACTCGAGATCAAACTCTGTCATGAGCATGAGCCAATGAGTGATACGATCATTGTGATATGGTTTCACATGCATTGTCTTGAGTGGATTGATACTTGTAACAATATAAGTCTTGTGATTAAGGAGGTAGTGATGAAGCTTAGAAGTTGTGAAGAAGAGAGCACAACACAATTTTTTAGCTTCAGAATAGCATGTTTCATACTCATGAAGAGTGCAACTGATGTAATAGATGGCTTGTTCTTTACCATTAGCATCCCGATGTGAGATCATGGCTCCCAGAGCATGGTTAGTCATAGAAATATAAAGATAGAATGGTTCCCCTCCGCGTGGAGGTGTAAGCACATGTGGAGAAAGAAGATAAGCTTTGAGATCATCAAAGGCCTTTTAGCAATACTCATCCCATTCAAAATGAATATTCTTATAGAGGAGATGATGAAAAGGTTAACAACGATATGATAGTTGAGATAAAATGATGCAACTTGATTGAAGGCATCCTTGAAGACCAAAGATTTTCTTAAGTTAGAAGGGGAGGCATCTCAAGGATAGCCTTTATTTTTGTGGGATCGACTTCAATGCCCCTAATAGAAATGATAAAGCCTAAGAGTTTACCAGTGAGAATGCCAAACACGCATTTAGATGGATTTAGGCAAAGACAAAAGTGAATGAGCCTCTCGAAGAGAGGTGCAAGAATGAAAAGATGATCCTGACGGTTTGGATTTACCGAGGAGATCATCGACATAATCTTCCATAGTTTTGTGTAAGAGATCATGGAAGATGTAGGTCATTGCTCATTGGTAGGTTGCTCCTGCATTCTTAAGACTAAAAGGCATGACACGATAACAAAAATTCCCCCAAGGGGTTATGAAAGAAGTCTTATGCTGGTCCTCTGGTGTGATGAGAATTTTATTATATCCAGAGAAACCATCCATAAGAGAAAGCATCTCATGACCTGTGGTTAAATCCACGAGTTGATCGATATTAGGTAGAGGAAATCATCTTTTGGAAAAGCAAGATTAAGATCCTGGAAGTCGGTACAAATTTGAATTTTCCTAGTAGCTTTAGTTACTAGTACTACATTCAAACCCATTGTGGATAATCAATGGGTTGGATGAAGTTAGCAGAAAGCAAGTGCTGCAACTCTTCTTTGACAAGAAGGGCTACATGAGGGTGCATTTTACGCAATTTTTGTTTAACTGGTTTGATGTCTGGAAGAGTAACGATATTGTGGACCACAATATCAGGATCTAGTCCTAGCATATCTTCGTATGACCAAGCAAAATCTTGGTGATGGTTGGAAAGAAATGTGGTAAAGTCTCCTAACTCCTATGGATTAAGAGATTGGCCGACCTTAATGATGCGAGGGTCTTCAGAAGTCCCTATATTAAGGTCGATAGTGGCTTCGTTGAGAAGCGTAGATGTGGTCGAAGGAATGGTTTTAGGAAGATAAGAATCCTCTACCCCCATAGATAGGTGAGGATAGAATCATCATCCACACAGTGGATAGTGTTGATAGTGGGAGAGTCATCTCCAACTATTTTAGGGAAGACTAATGGTATGGAAGTGGATTTGTCATTAGTTTTATAGGTCAATGGACCTATGGAAATGGTATTGACTAAAAAAAAGTTAGACAGGATGGAAATGGCATCATCCACATCAAGTGATGCTTCTGACCTAGTGGGAGAAGATGGTTCCTCAATGGAGAGAGGCTCATCGAGAATGGTGATGGTGGCTTTTGAGAGAGGTTTAAATCCTAAACCAAATTTTTGATGTGGTTTAAGAGTTGGAATGGACGTGAGGTCATGCACACCCTATTCATATTTTCCCAAGCCAAAGCCCTTCCACATACATCGATATAAATAAGTTTTTGCAAATGTGGGATTCTGTAAACAATCAAACCCTGTTGAATAGGGTTTGGCCCTAGGGGAGAATCCGGGTGATAGTGAGGTGTATCAAGACCACCGTAAATGAAGTTAGTCTATTGATTGGGTAGACCAATGGTGACGATGCGACCAAGACCTGGCTGATATTCAAGTTGTTTTTCAGTCTACCATACTCATTAGGTTTGAGATGGGCGTCAAAAGAAAGAAGAGGAAGCTCTCCTAGTGAAAAACACTATAACGTTTCTTCTAGATTTTGTAAATCTAGTAGTTTTGTTATAGGTATGGAAGAGGATGAAGCCTCGTCAGGAGAACAAGTATTCTCCTTTAGAGGGCAAACCTGTGGTCATGTCACCTTTGCCGCATGCGGAAGGAAAAGGATCTCCTGGATGAGTATAGATTTTTCCCTCATACTGATATTTTAAGCATCGATGGAGGGTTGATGGGACACAATGCATTGTACAAATCTAGGAGCATCCGAGGATCATGTTGTAGTGGAATTTCCCTTCCAATGTAAAAATCTCGTGAAGCTTCTTTCTTACCCACCGAATGGCGGGACCACAGTTCCTAAAGTCACTGCCAGTTGATCATTAAATGATCGAAGGGTAAAAGGTGGTGGTGACACTACATTCTTTGGTAACTTAAGTTGCTCGAATGTGTGAGAGGAAATGATGTTGAGTGCAGCACCACTGTCGATCATAGTGCGCTTTAACGTAGTGTTATTGATTTGAACCGTGTGATAAAGAGGGGCCTCAAATCCTCGAAAAAAGGGAGGAATTTCTAGAATCTCAAAGGAAATGGTGGTTGATGATCTATTCAACCCAACAACCATCTCAAAGGTTGGGGCTCATCTGAATTCACCGTGATATGGCAATGCAGATTATCAATCAGAGCCTAGCGATGTTGTGGAGATGATTGAATGAGGTCAAAAAGAGACATTTTGACCGGAGCATGGGTGAGTTGTTTCATAACACTCTCCTCAACTGACACAGAGAATCTGAGCCTAGGGTGAAGCACGAATAGAGACCCGAGGTCTCGAGGCTAATGAGGAAGGAGAACTCCTTCAGGGGCTGTAGAAATGACAACCCGTGGTCGAGATGTAGAAGATGATGGATTATCATACCATTGTGCTCTAGTGGCGATATGAATTGTGTCGATTTGAGAAGGTGGAAGACCATCCGAGTGGAATTAATAGAACTAGAGGCCTGAGTACATCATTGAGGCTCAGATGTGGTTGAGATGATAGGAGATACTTGTTCCTCCTCCTCTTCTAGTAGAAGATCACTTTCTTCCAAAAGACTACTCACGACAGATTGAAGGGCTTTACATCCCTCGGTGTCATGTCCTGGAGTGCGGTGGTAAGCACAAATCAAATCAGAGTTGAACCAGGAAGGTTTTACTCCTTTAGGATTATAGGGTTTGATCGGAGGAAGAGATATGGATGAATATTGGATAAGTTGGTGAAGAATTTCAGTATAGAATCCGGTAGACAAAGATGAGGACAGAGATGATGAAGGTGCCTCTTTTTCCTCAACAGACTGCTGAGGTAAAATAATCTGCATGTCTAGTTTGATAGTATTTTTAGGGATCGTTTTACTTTTTAAAACATCATGAGGAGAATCCTTGGGTGCACTTGAGATGGAAGTAAGTGAGGAAAGATTGATTTTGGTGGAGGAGGAGCTCCTAAGATAGATTTTGAAGAAGATGAAGATGTGACAAGTGTTGTGGTCTTCAGAGATGAAGAATGCTGCTTGGTTGAAACAAATGATGATTTAGATAAGACTAACTTAGATGAGGGATGAGCTCCCAAAAGAGGAACAAAGGGTGCCTTGGCTTTTGGTGATGAAGATGATGGTCCTGATAAAAGAGGTGACACCTTTCTAGTGGGTAAATCCACTTTACAAGAGGCACCGTGAAGAAGGTGTTGTAGAAGAAGATGATGGTTTTGATGGTGTTGTAGAAGAAGATGCCTTCTCAGTGGATAAATCCAATCTTCTATGAGGCGTGGAGAGAGATTTCTGAGGAAAAGCACCAAGATTTTAATAGTCTGAAATATTGGTTTTCCTTTTTCGGGATGGTGACAACTTCAACCGCATAAGGTGATTGTAACCTTTTCGGGGAAGGAGATGGTGGAGGTACTGATGATGCAACGTTAGACTTTAGTTGTCTCGGTTTAAGTTTAGGAACCGAAAGTGTAGGTGTCGGTGCTATTTCTTTAGATTTTTCCTTAATAGTCAAGGCGTATCGGTGATGGAAGAAGTGGATGATGAAGAAGTGGTTCCTTGAGGAGATACTTCAGTACAATAGTTATGGGTGTAACTACTATGTAGGAAAGGAAATGGGAAGATTCAGAATCAAAGATGCTTCCATTGGTAGAGAAGTTGGTATGACTATAGGTATATTTACCAATGGCATAGTCATGGCAAAATGGGAGAAACAGAAGTAGATGTATTCGTTGTGGAAACTCGAAGGGATGTAAATGTTTCCAGCATCGAAAAGAATGTCTGACGATGAGATAGATGAGGATGACACTGTCTCTGGCATGGATGGAAGATCAGACAAAGAGGTAGGGAGAGATGAATCCATCTCTAATAATGGAGAAATATTCAAAGACAAATTGTCTGAAGATGGTGGAATTTCATAATTTAATGGAGTGGGAGGAAGTTCTGATTCGGTCGATGTGTTCATAGATGGCTTAGTTTTAGAGGAAGATTCTTCAGTAGAGATGAAGCTGATAGTATGAGTGTTTGGTTTTTGAGACCCTGAAGCGTCATTGTTCGGGGAATGATTGGGAAAAGGTTGTTTAAAGACATCAAGTGCCTGATTTGGGGGAGCATTTGGGTTATCTAGAATGAGCTCACCTTTATCAATGAATTTTTGACAAGATTTTGAAGGTCGACATTATTCAATGTCATGGCCTTTGGTTCTATGATAATGACAGAAGTCATTTTCCCTATACTAGAATGGTCGTTCTTGGCTCTCATCAAAATTTCTAATAGGGGGAAGTTTGATCATGTGAACTTCCAACATTTTTTCTAAGATGGATGCATATGATTCTCCCAATGAAGTAAAAGATCGAGATGATGAGGGTCCTTTTCTAGAAGATGAAAAGTCTCTCTGTGGTGTTTGATTAGAAGTGTTATCATCTCGTGGTGTTTTTAATACGATAGCATTGGTGGATCCCTGATTCTTGTCTTTGTTAGAAGCGGAAGGGTTTGATTTTGTAAACCGAGAAAAATCTAGTTTAGATTTAGAGTGAAGTTTTAACTTCCCTTGTTCAATGGCGCGGACTCAAGTTTGCATGCCATCGTAAAGGCTTCTTCAAATGTGTGAAAGTTTGGATCCTTAAAGTGGAAGAAATATGATTAGCACAAGATCGAGTAAACAACTCGATCTATTGAGATTGAGGGAGGAAAAAGATAATTGATTTATTATACCTCTCCAACGAGTGACAAAGTCTATAATAGACTCGTCATCGAATTGATGAATGTTATAAAGATCTGTAATCGAGATCTTATGTGTGATATTTATTGAAAAGTTTTCAACAAACATCTGAGCTAATTGAGAGAAAGAAAACAGGGAGTGTTGAGGAATGTTATTATACCAGTCTAAAGTAGGCCCTACTAGAGACATAGGGAAAGTATGAGCATAAGCTCCTGATCCTGGACTATAAGGTAGCAAGCGTGTTTGAATGCTCGCAGGTGCTGTTGAGGATCCTCCCGACTATGAAATTTTGAGAACTTAGGAAGTTCCCATTGGGGAGGATAGGGCTTAAAAGCCATTGATGGATGAATTGGTTCATTACACACTTCTTCAAAAGAGTATGAAGGGCGAGCCCCTTTGGTGGAGGCTTCTAGGTCTGATTTTCTTGAAAAGAATTTGGATGACATCAGATTGAGGGGAGCATGTTGGTATGTCCCACATAAGAAGTGAATGGTATATTTTGTTGAGGTGTTAATGGGGGATTCATCTGCTGATTAACAGGATGATAAGAGGAATAACCAGGCATTCTAGGTGATGCCTGGTGAGGTACTTGTTGTGAAGGAGCCTGTGTATGAACAGGCTGTGAGATGATAAGTGGTTGAGAGAAAGGTGGTTGAATGAAAGATGGAGCCTGTGATTGGTAGGCTCCTACACTTTTCGACTGAATCGGAATGGATTGAGGAGCATGGGTGTTGATTTGATTGGACATGGTGGGGAACAAAGTTTGAATGAGGCTTTTGACTGCCGGATTGGTTATTAAGGGTGCCGACGCCAGAGGATGGGTAAAGGACATTGTCGCTGGAGCATTGGAAGAAAGACCAACTAGAGGATGAGAAGAAGGAACCAACTGACTCATAGAAGGGGGTTGATTCATAAAGAGGTACTGACCCTGGGACGCAATGGACAACATAGAAGAATTAACAACAATCCATGAGAGCGCGGATGCACCCATCATAGCTAAAGAAGAGGACCTCTCAAAAATAGGTTGTGGGGTAGCTGAGGTAGCCGCGGTACTAGGGATAGGTAGGAATGACCATTTGGGAACCAGTCGACATGGTTGGTGGAAGAGAAAAAGGAGGCATAGATGTGCCACCCTCTTCCATGGTTTGAGGTGAGAAAAATTATGCTAACTATTCTATAAAATCCTAGATGGTTCATGAGAATAATCATAAACTTGCTTGGATTGGTGGTCCCTGATCAGATATTTGAATAGACTTATGCACTAGATAGTCCATAAGGGCTACCAGATTGTGATCAAGGAGCACCTGAAATTTAGGATCTCCACGAGGAACATACTCTATATCAGAAGCAGATGATACCTCTGAAGGACTGGGGAAGTTGGACGTGATGGGATCACTTTAGGATGATAGAAAGGATTATATGACCAAGATGGGGAACCAACTAACAGTGGTCCCGAGGAAGACCCGAGGGTGCTCGAAACATCCACATTAGTGGTGATCTCGGATGAAGAAGGGGCCAGTTGAGCCATTTTTCTAGATTGTAACCGGTGATGACCATCATAAACAAATGGAAAATATAGAAAAAAGGAGATTGTCCTAACTAATGCATAGACAATTCAAGCAGCGTAGGTGATTATCTCTTTTAAGTTTTCATGCTTTTAAGAAAGAAAATATTAGGGAAGGCTTTTTAGAATAGGAACTACTCAGATAGCCAAACTAAGGATGGTTTGGGGAATGTTTTGGTGAGGAGTCCCAAGGAACTTCAGTAAAAGACCGGTATGTGGCTTGATATAGGGGCCTACCCCCACACTTCACACACCATTGTGATAAGGGAGTCGGTGCTTTGCCAATATATACTAGAACTTCCGTGAATTTATAGCACGGCCCGAGTACCGTGTAGGCTCTTCCTCTTGGATGTCACTTCCAAGTAGGTGAGGCCAGGGAGGAATTTTTGTTTAAATGCTTAATACCTAGTGATTTTGGCTTTGTGTGCAAGGGTGAAAAATAAAAATCAAATAGTGTCACTACCGATTTTGATCAATTTTCCAGCCTATTTAGAAAACTAGATGAAGAACATACAGCAAAAATGACAAAGAAAAAGTTCTTTTTAAGCACTAAAGATGAAGTGTTTGATTTCGATGAAGACAAGTCAAACAAGTTCTTTCCCAAATGTGATTAAATTCTTTTTAAGCACCAAAATCAAAATGTTTGAATGTGATAGAAAACAAACAAACAAGTTCTTTTTAAGTTCCTAAAAGGAGAAAACACCGTAAAAGAGGAATACCTATAGATTTAGCTCTCCAAGGTGTGTGGACTTCAAAAGTGCATTGTTGAGCTCTTCCCCTCAAACAATCCCATGAACAAGAAAAGTGCTCCACAAGAAAAGGTTAAGCAAACACACAAACAAATCCAGAAAGATATATCCAGATAATAGTAGAATGAAAATTTCTATTTTAAGGAACTAAAAAACTTTCAAGAAAATAACAATTTTGCATAAAGAGATGGATCAAAAATGCAATCTTGAAATCAAATGAAAGATTTATTAATCTTTGAAATAGGAATTGGAATTTAGTTTTGCAAGAAAGAAGAAACTTTAACTTTGCAAATTATAAATGAAAGAAGCAAGACCAAAATGAAGGAAGGAAATGCTTAAGGAGAACTGACGAAAAGCAGTGAAGAAACAGAACAAAAGCTCAAAACTGAAAAGAAATGAACTTACCAATAAGGGACTTTGGTTGGGTCCCACCGGGTGTGCCAGAATGTAGATCAATAATTTCCGCTTGTTACCTGTCCAAGTTAATGTACCAAACTAAACACAAAAACCTCAGAAAAACTCAAATGAAATCGATACCTGATAGATAAGACAAGATCCGAAGATGTAGATGGAAAAGAAAGCCGATGTAGACAAGACGGGCGCACACGAGTGATCTTGTAAGGTAGATCCAAGAAACCTGCAAGACATAGATACTTGATAGAAAAAGACAACGTTAAAAGATATTTGGGTGGACTGCCCGAAAAGTGGGTCCGGGAAGCGATAAGCTCCCTCGGTGGATGTCAGTCCACATTTTCAATTAAAGGAAGAAGCATACATGATAAAAGAATGTAAATAAATGTCTAGATTTTCTGATTAAAAGTGACAAACAAAATGTAAACAACGGACAAAAATAAAACAAACAAGAAACTATGAAAACAATGTTGGATTTGTGTTACCTGAATTCTTTTACCTATGCAGCCGATCGGTCAATCGGCGTCGATTAGGAAAATCGGTGTTCGATTGAGATATAGGTCGGCGTTGACTAGAAAATCGGCATGACTGGACCCAGGTCGGCGTTGACTAGGGAAAATTGTAGGAAGATTGAGAAATGGACAATGAAAGCTAGATCACAATGTCCGTTGGATCTGCAGGAGCCTTAGGGATGCTGACAAAGCTCCACCTTCGCTAGATGCAGGAGCAGAGTCACCAAGAGATCAATGGAGGCTCACGATGTCGATGTGGTAGGAGCAGAGTAACGGTACTCCTCTCAGGGATTGATTTGGATAGAATTAGCTTTCACTTGATAGATAATGCTCAGGCTTGATGCTCAAAACTCTCTGTCATTCTTTCTGTCTAACCAGAACTAAATTCTAGCCCTATATTTGTAATCGGCACCGACCGGTGTATAGTCGGCGCTCTAAAAAATCAGTGTCGATCAGTACCGCTCGGCGCCGATCGAGGAGAACCAACTCCCAAATGGCTAAAAAGGACCTTTTGGAAAGATGCAAGTGATCCCTCCGACTCAAATATGGGAAATATCCCACTTTGCATGGTTTGGGGGAGGAGAAATAGGGGGATAGATGGATAGAATTGATATGGGAGGTTAGGAATTGATATGGGGTAGATAAGCGGTTAAGATACATGTAAAAAGTGTAATTAAATAGTTAATATTTAATTATCTATGGGTAAAACATAATGGGGTGAAATAAACTTAGGATAGATGTTTAAATCAAATTCCACATTTGATTGCTCCATGCTCCGTAAAACAAACCTTAAAAATACTTAAACAATGTAGGCTCAGAAAGAAAATTAACAAACAGAAATCTTACCAACTGCAAGAAATTTGAGTTATCGTCCACAACTTCTTTCCCGTTAGCAACTCTAGAAGAACAATTTTGTAACCAGTATACATAAGATTTCTCATTAAGCCTTAATGTTCTTGCATATTCAGGGTCAATGTAACCAATGGTACCCATAACATAGGTAGAGGTGTGCGTACCCATAACATAATTCTGACCAATGTGCTTAAAAATTATCATCCAAAAGAATGTTAGAAGTCTTCGCATCACTATGAACAATGCATGGGTTACGATACATGATGAAGATATGGTAATCCTTCTTCAAATCATGAGAAATTTTAGCCAAGTGTCCCAGTCTAGCTTAATCTTCTTTGATGATCCTATACAAAAATAAAAAGTAAAAAAACACTTGTTAGATTCTCCAACAATCCATTTTAATCATAAGGTTAGAGATTGATTAGATTATTCTATTTCAAAATATGAATCTATAATGTACAAATCCATTTTTCTTCATAACATAATCATTTTAATCACCATGTAGGATGTCACACAAACTTTTGTTTACCATGTAATCATAAAACAACAAGTTTCCATGTGGAGGAAGCAAATATCCATGTAGACTCACAAGATTTCAATGCTTGATGCTTCCAACTATTTCCAGCTTAGTTTTAAATTCATGCGAGCTTTGTGGGTAGTGACTGCACAGTCTCTTTATAGCAATCGGCTTACAATTCTTTAGAACACATTTATAAACAAAATTGGCTATGTTGGAACTTCAAACATAAGATAACCATGAAACTAAGTAAATCAGATATTTCCCTTTGTGGGTTCCCAAAACAGGGGCATCTAGGTTGACTGTGATCTAAAAAACAACCTTAAAATTTTATAAATTAATGCATCAACAACATACATAACCTTTCTACAATCTGTAAAATCTTCTATGGTCCAAGGTTCCTCGACATCAATATAAAGTGTTTTACCTTCACCGCCTCCTTGATCTAAGGAAATCTACAAAGGTCACCCTTAGTGTTAGCATAAAACGATATCATATTACAAAAGATTCAAAACAATAATTCAACCATTAAACCCTAGTATAGAAATCCTTGAAACCATAGAAAAGAGGGTGGTATCACAATATTAATATACAAATAAAGGGGAAAAGAATGGAAATAAAATTCAATCCATTTAGGGTACCTTCTAGTATCTTGTCAAGATCTCTTGACCTAGAACTTATTTGTATAATTTCAAGTCGTGAAGTCCATTGGGACCAATTTGGAAGATACAAAGAACAACACTCAAATCTGAATACAAAGCAATCATGAAACAAAACAGAAAATACAAAAGAGAAGTCGGAAAAATTGGGTCATACCCTCTTCAATAATTTTATCAACCATGGTATCACTAAGGCACTTGATCTAGAAAAGCTCTTTCTGGGAGAGTAAGCAACAACTTCAACCGTGAAAATCCCCGATTCCTTGAGCTTTTTAATATCAATTCAAAATTCCACAGGCAGTACCCAAAATCAATCACATTACCCCAAATCAAAATCTATTGCCGATTCACTCAAAACACATTCATAATTGCATTTATAAATAATGGTTACCTACAAAAATTTCAGAAATATATCATTTTGAGTTCAAACAAACTTGAAGTTGTTCAACAGGGTAAGGTTTGTGGTGCTGATCCTCTACATTTTCTTCTTCCTCTCGCAACCCGATGCTACTTGTTGTGTTGTTGGTCCATAGAAAAATGAAGTGAAAGCAATATTCTAAGATAATGTCAATATGAAATTAAAATTGTTTGTTCATCGTCATCACCGTAAGAAGAGGAGGAAGATAAACTCAAACCCAGTGTACAAGATTCAAGATTAGGGAAAATGCAAAGGGATCGGAGTGCATGATCTACCTCAATGACTTCGAGAGACAAGTAGATGGTGCGCTTTTTTCCAAGTATAGCCACACATTTCATCTAGAGTGCATCGACATGTGGCTTTTCTCAAACACCACCTTCCCGGTTTATCGACCGAGTGTTCTACCCAAGGATGAAACTAACTCGACTACACACACGTCTACTATAGCAAGTCACGATAACTATAGACAATGAAGGAAACACAAAAAAATGGCCCATCCTTCGTTAAAAACACACAAAAAAATCTAAACACATTTCAAATTTAACCATGTGACATGAACGACCAGAGGCTCTTTCCCATAAGGTCTTTTGGCATAATTATTATTTACCATAAGGTAAATAATAACCCAATGTAAAACTAATTTACCAAATGGTAAATGTTAAAACACTCATGTAAATACTAGAATTCCTAACAGAAATGTAGTGGGGATGATTTATGCCACTTTTATGAGAAGTATATGATTTACAATTATGATAAATAAGCATCTCATGAGTTGTCGATTAGTCACAATTTTTTAGGAAATAACCGAATGAAGATAAAAATTTGTGGTCAACAAAAACCTCAAAGAGTTGTGGTCTCATGGAACATACCCTAACCATGTTAGCTTTATTTTTATAATATCATGTTGCTTTGCAAGCTTGGCAAATGAGGGTTGTAATTTTTCAATGGCATGAGGTTGCAACTTATGTTATTTTTTCAAACATCTATGTAGAAGTATGCATTATGGGGTGACATTCAAATGGTAAGGATATTGATGAAGGATAGGAATTAAAAAAATTGTTGTCAAGCAAATTATTGTGAGAGATGTAAAGAAATTCCATCAATTCAAAAAAATACATTATTCTTGTAATTTAATTATTACTAATTCTATGTGAAGCAATATGTGGACATAAGAACATAAAATGTCAAGCACATAAAATAAATGATACATAAGGTTTACTGGTCATCATCTACTTTTATTTGTTGTAGTTTTGTTTATTGTACCCTCTATCTATATCTTCCATCCTCAGAGGTAGTTAACCTCTCCAAAATTTTGTGCCTTGTGAGGTGTATCCTCAATATATTCTTCTTCATCTAAAGAAGAATCATCTACACCTTCAAACGTGTGCCCCCTCAAAATGTTTGTGTATTGGCACCCCACCCCGCACGACACTCTATAACATTCATTCCCTTTGATGAGCTATCCTTTTTCTACCTCCTCTTGTCAATAATTGCTTCCCTCATCTACTTGTGGCTTCTTTCCACCCTTTCATTTTATTTTCCTCTAATGAGACATTTTATTGAAAATACCACAAAAATCCATCTACAATGGCTCAAAATTTTGAAAACAAACCATTGATAAAATAACCCAAAATCTACAGCAATACCTTACAAAAAGTGGCCCACAAATTTGCTAAAACATC
Source organism: Taxus wallichiana var. yunnanensis (assembly GCA_018340775.1). Taxonomy (NCBI): domain Eukaryota; kingdom Viridiplantae; phylum Streptophyta; class Pinopsida; order Cupressales; family Taxaceae; genus Taxus; species Taxus wallichiana. The sequence continues at coordinate 32,093,869 of CM031238.1, read as the reverse complement.
TTGCAAAAATACTTCACACTATCCCACAAACAATGAAAATGACTTCAAAGTGTTTTGAGGCCCAAAACATCTCCCAAAGTGTGAATGGAAAGGAATGATAACTACATTTTTGGTGTGTTAGGGTTTTTGTATTGGTTGTTTTTTATTTAAATTATTGGTTATGTTTTATGCATAGTCCTAACATTAGAGGGGACGTTAGGAATGTCACCCTAACATATGAACTCGAAAGTTTAGATTTAAGCTACTCTAACGTCTCATTTTAAGTCGGTTTAACATCTACAAGTTATTTTTAAAATATAATTCATGTATATTTTGATGTTTTTAATTAAATGGTGAAGCAATTACATCCGAGTAGTGAATGGAGATAGTGAAGGTATAGTGTTGCATTATGGTGTCATGTTAGGATGTCACATTACATTGTGTTACATCAATGTGTCAAGTTAGTGTGGTGCAATTGGGTATCACGTTAGTGTTTTAGAGTAGAGTGTCGTGTTATGGTGTTTTGGTAGTGTTTCAAATTTCAGAGTTATGTCTATGTGGTGGGTTAGGGTGTCACTTTTGGGAGTTGTGTAAATGTGTCATGATAGGAGTCATATTAGTGTGTTGCAGTTGTCATATGGGGAAATTATGTCTAATTTGGGGGAAATAAGTCACATTTGGGGAAATTATGTCACATTTAGAGAAATTAGGGTAAATTAGGTCAAATTAGGGAAATAAGTCAAAATTAGGGGAATGTGTGCCATATTAGCGTCTAAAGTCTTTGTTGTCACGAGTCATGTGTCAATTCAGTTTCATTAGGTCTAATTTGGGGAAATTAGGTCAAATTTGGGGAATTAGGTCGATTTTGAGGAAATTTGGTCAAATTTGGGGAAATTAGCTCAATTTTGGGAATTTAGCTCAATTTTGGGGAAATTAGGTCATTGTTGTGTTAATATGTTAAGAAAATTAGGTCAAGTTTAAGGAAAATAGTTCAAATTTAGTTTCATTAGGTCAAATATGGGAAATCAAGTCAAAATTGGTTTCATTAGGTCAAATTAGGTGTGCATTAGCGATTGGAAATTAAGTTAATTTTGGTGAAATTAAAGGTCCAATTTGGGGAAAATAGGTCAAATTTGGGGAAATTAGGTCAATTTTGGGAAAATTAGTTCTACTTTGGAGAAATTAGGGGAAATTACGTCAAATTAGGGGAAACGAGTCAAAATTAGGGGAATGTATGTCATGTTAGGGTATATATGTAAGTTGTCACATTCAAGTGTTGATTAAGGTTTCATTATGTCCAATTTTGGGAAGTTTGGTCAAATTTTGAGAAATTAGGTCCAATTTGGGAAAATTGGGTCAAATTTGGGGAATCAAGTTTGATTTGGAGAAATTAGATCCAATTTAGGGAAATTAGGTCAAATTAGGTCAAATTTGGAGAAATTAGTTCAATTTTGGGGAAATAAGGTCTAATTTAGGGAATTAGGTCAACGTAACATTAGTGTCTAAAGAAATTGGATCAAATTTGGGGAAATAGTTCAACTTTGGTTTAATTAGGTCAAATATGGGGAAATTTTGGGCAATTAAGTCAAAATTAGTTTCATTAGGTTAGTGTGTGTCATTAGTGTCAGTTGTGTTAGGGGAGTCATATTAGTGTATTGTGCTACTTTGTCACATTAGTGTGTTGTGTTAGTGTGTCACGATTATAAATTAAGTCAAATTTGGGGAAATAAGGTCCAATATGCGAAAATATGTTCAATGTGGGAAAATTAGGTCAAATTTGGGGAAATTAGTTCTAAATTTGGAGAAAATTAGGTCACATTTGGGGAAATTAGGTCAAATTTGGGGAAATTAGGTCAAATTTAGGGAAATTAGGTCAAAATTAGGGTAATGTGTGTTATGTTAGGTCAAATTAAGTGAAAGTTGTCACATTTAGGTGTCGATTCAAGTTTCATTAGGTCTAATTTGGGGAAATTAGGTCAAATTTGGGGAAATTAGGTCCAAATTGGGAAAATTAGGTCAAATTTGAGGAAATTAGGTCAAAATTAGGGAAATTAGGTCCAATTTGGGGGAATCGTATGGTGTTTGAATTTGGGGAAATGAGGTTAAATTTTTGGAAAGTAGTTCAATTTTGGGAAATTAGATCAATTCATGTTAGTGTGTCGAGGAAATTAGGTCAAATTTGGGAAAATAGTTCAACTTTGGTTTCATTAGGAAAATGTGGGGAAACTTGGAGAAATCAAGTCAAAATTGGTTTCATTAGTTTAGTGTGTTGTGTTAGGGAGTCATATTAGTGTGTTATGCGATTATAAATTCAATTGTCAATTTGGGAAAATAAGGTACAATTTAGGAAAATTATGTCCAATTTGGGGAAATTATGTCAAATTTGGGGAAATTAGTTCAAATTTTGGAAAATTAGTTATACTTTAGAGAAATTTTATCACATTAGGAAAAATTAGGGAAATAAGTAAAAATTAAGGGAATGTATCATGTTACAGTGTTAATGTAAGTTGTCACATTCAGTGTGTCGATTCAGTTTTATTAGGTCCAATTTGAGGAAATTACATCAAATTTAGAGAAATTAGATTCAATTTGGGGAATTATGTTAGATTTGGGGAAATTAGTTCAATTCATGGGAAATAAGGTCCAAATTGGAGAAATTAGGTCAATGTTGCATTAGTATATCGAGTAAATTCGGTCAAATTCAGGGGAAAATTAGATCAAATTTTATTTCATTAGGTCAAATGTGTGGAAATTAAGTCAAATTTGGTTTCATTATATCATTGTTTCATGTTTAGGAGACATATCAACATGTTATGTTAATGTGTTGCAATTGGAAATTAAGTCAAATTTAGGGAAATAAGGTCTAATTTGGGGAAATTAGGGCAATTTTGGGGAAATTAGGTCGAATTTGGGTAAGTTAGTTTTGCTTTGGAGAAATTAGCTCACATTTAGGGAAATTAGGTCAAATTAGGGAAATGAGTCAAAATGAGGAGAATGTGTTTCATCTTAGGGTGTTAATCTAATTTATCACATTCATGTTTCATTAGATCCAATTTGGGAAATTATATCAAATTTGGATATAAATTAGGTAAAATTTGGCCAATGTGTTGTGTTAGGGAGTCATATTTGGGGAAAATAGGTTAAATTTGTGGAAAATAGCTCAAATTTGGTTTCATTAAGTCAAATATAGGGATTTATGGGGAAATAAGGTTAGTGTGTCATGTTAGGGAGTCTTATTAGTGTGTTAAATTATTGGAAGTTAAGTCAAATTTGGGAAAATAAGGTCAAATTTGGGGAAATTTAGTTAAATTGGGGAAATTATTTCAACTTTGGGGATATTAGGTCACATTTGGAGAAATTTGGTTACGTGTTAGTGTGTCATATCCCCGTCGTATTAGGGTGTCGTCTTAGGGTGCTTCATTAGTGTGTCGTGTTAAGGTTTTTCATTATTGTATCACATTACGGTGTCATGTTTAGATTGTCACATTTAGGTGACATGTTAGGGTGTCATGTTAGTGTGTCGCATTTATGTTGTGGGAGTTATGTCAAATTCGGGAAAGTTATGTCAAATTAAGGGAAATAAGTCAAAATTAGGGGAATGTGTGTTTGTGTTATGGTATCTATTTAATTTGTCAAATTGGACATCGATTCAGGGTTTCGTTAGGGAAAATTTTGGGAAATTAGGTCAAGTTTGGAGGAATTAGGTCAAATATGGGGAAATTAGGTCATTATTTGGGAAATTATGTCAAATTTGCTTTCATTAGGTTAGTGTATCATGATATGGAATCATATTTAGGGAAAATAGGTCAATTTTGGGGGAATAGTTCAAATTTGGTTTCATTAGGTCAAATGTGGGGAAAATAGTTCAAATTTGGGGAAATATGTTAGTGTGTTGTGTGAGTGTGTCACATTAGGTTTTCGTGTTAGGGTGCTTCATTAATGTGTCATGTCAAGGTGTTGTGTTATTACGTCACATTATGATCTATCGTGTTAGGTTTTCATGTTAGTGTACTGTGTGTTAGGGAATCATGTTAGTGTGTCATATTATTTTTTGTGGGAATTATGTCAAATTTGGGGAATATAAGTAAATTTTAGGGAAATTAAGTAAAATTGGGGAAATAAGGTCAAGTTTGGGGAAATTAGGTCAAAGTTGGGCAATTTGGGGGAACTTAAGTTAAATAGAGGAAACAAGTAAAAATTAAGGGAATAGGTGTCATGTTAGTGTTGTGGGAATCAAGTCAAATTAGTGGAAATGGTGTCATGTTCATGTGTTCATTATAAGTTGTCGATTCAGATTTCATTAGGTCAAATTAGGGAAATTACGGAAATTAATATGTGTGTCAATGTGTCATGTTAGGGTGTTACATTTGTGTGTCATGTTACAATGTCATTTTAGGGTGTTGTGTTAGTTTTTCATATTAGGGTGTCATATTAGGTGTTATATTAGGTTGCTTCATTAGTATCTCATGTTAAGGTGTTGCATTATTATGTCACATCATAATATTGTGTTAGGTTGTCGCATTAGTGTATTGTGTTAGGGTGTCATGTTAGTGTCTTAAAATACAACTAGAGTTTTTGGCATGGTTACTACTGCTGCTGATTTTATGCAAGTTCATACTCAACATCCTCCTCACTTTATTACACCTATGGATGATCCTATTACGTCTAATTTTATGTAATTTGTTTAATGATGTCTTCGTGTCTTTATCTACTAGCCTTTGTGACACATACTCCTTGCACTTCTCCACCGATACTTGGGCAATCTTGGCTGGATTACATTGGAGGCACTTTGGATCCCAACCATACTAGTATCACATTCCCTATGCCTTTTGGTGGTTTTTCTATCTCGCAATGATTCATTTCTTGGTTGTTTTAAAAATCTCACTCGTTGGTATGTGTTAGAACTCAAACTTTCACCCATCTCATATCAAGTTGAACTAAGTCGTTGAGGAAAAAATGAGATTGTCTCCAAGTTGTGGGACCTTGTACGCTTGAGACAGACCTCCTGGAGAAGGCCGGTTCCTCCGAATAAATCTACTACTACTACTACTCCTAATGCTAAAAGTAAATCCTAAGCTAATGATGCTAAGGGAATAGGGATAGAAGGAGAATGTGTAAATGGAAAACTAATCTAAGGGAGGTGATAGCACCAGAAAGAAAGGGGATGAACACAATCATCTTTGAGCTAAAAGGAAGAGAAACACACACATAAAGGGTAGAGATGTGTATCACAGATCCATAGCACATTTACACGTTGCTTCTCATGAAGCACAATCGAAAAGGAGATGTAAGGGACTTGAGAAAACACATCATACACACAATGTGAAGGAAATGTAAGAAACAAGAATAAAAACAAATCAAGGCATAACGCACCCAAAAAAATGCTTCTATTACTTCCAAAATTACATAATTTGTTACAATGGCGTATGAGGCCGATATCCACATGTGTAGACCAAATATAAAGGCCTACAACTCAAAATGCAAGGAAATACCTATGAAAACTAAAAGAGTCCAACCCTTTTACATGAGCAATGCTCTTATATTTATAGATAAATCAATGAGAGAAGAAAAGGAGGAGGAAAAATATGATTTTAATCTTCAACCACCAACAACCAGCAATGAATGCCTACAAATCCTCTTGCAAATATTTCAATTGTTCTTCCCCATATCTATTTGGCATATATGAGGACAAAGGAGGAAATATATAAATCAAATCAGGTGGTTGGAACAATCAGATCTGCATTAATGGCATAAGGAATGTTTTCCACTTCTCACCTACCAAATCTTGCCGAAATTCAAATTTGAATGACCTCAAGTGTAGCTCACGTCGGCAGATTTCAAATAAGACAAACCACACCCTATTATGAGCCATGTAGAAAATTTATGATGTTCTCGACATCTACAAGTCATTCTCGACATGTAATGACATGTTGTGCACGAGAGAATGGTGAAGGATCCACCAACTCTGCACGCTTATTTTGTCATTTCGCCACGTGTTGATCATTAGTTCATTGTCGTGGATTTGACACCCGGTTGGGCATGCTTTGATTGGTTGTGTGTATCACACTCAATGTTAGCAAAATACCACATGGCACAAAATGGTGTAGAAGAAGGCATGAAGATGTGCGTGGAAGAGTAAGGGGTAGAAAAGGAAGGCGCGGAATGAAAGTAGAGGGAAGGGCATACAAAATTAACACGCACGAAAGAATGGATACATACCCGTGATGAGACAAGTATGTAAGTAGGGTGTGAGCATCGAGAGAATGCTATGCTACAAAAAAGGAAGAGGGTGTGAGGGAAGCGTAGAGGATTTAGCCAACTATGGAAAGAAATTCCAAGGCGTGCACACATGGTGCATAGATCACTGGGAAGAGAGTGAATGTGCAGAGAGTGGGTGCAAGGAAAGAAAATATAGAGGAAAAGGAGAAGAAAATATGGGAAGTACAAGAAAGGAGGAGTGTGCAAGGGCGCGTGAGGAGTGGAAGCTAATAAATTGTGCCAAGGGGATAGTTGAAGTGTGCACAACCTACAATATATAACTTCAGATCGGGGATGGGAATGTAAGTTGTCAAATAAATAGGGGCATTATTTTAGACAAAAGTATGCACATGGATTTCCACCAACACATTTCACCGATGAAGAATATGCAATGGGCATGTACAATATACGCGTAATGGCTCCTTACTTAACCAACCACATACTATTGCTTATTAGGTATTTGACACATCCCCATTTGGGTTTGACCATGACAATGATGACCTCTTAAATGATGTTACTTAATCATTCTCATCATCATACACTTGGGGGAAGCATACTTATTCCCCCAATCTAGTATTTTCAGGTGTCTCATACTTCTACAATCTCACTTCTTACTTCACGTCTAGTCGTTCACACACATTTTACACATCTTGATACATTTGTATCATCATTACCCAATGACACGCTCTCATGCTACAGGTTCACACTTGACTGATTGAGGGCTCACTACATTCATGAACCTTGCATCATTCACACTACACATTTCACACTCAACGCATTCACAACACATATTTCTCATGCACATTCACACTACCTATGATCCACTCTAGTTCCATGGTTCATACTCGACTATTGAGGGTCTCAATCTAAACTAAACCTCACGTCACTCACTCACTTTGTCGCTTTACACTTCAAACCATTTCCCGATGATGCACTCTTGTTCTATGGTTCATTCTTAACTATTGAGGGGGTATTTATAAATTAACCTCATATCACGCATAATCATTCACATTTGATCGGGGGCACGTGGCTCTTATCACACTCACTTTGCATTCCAACATACTACATATATTGGTTGCACATTGTTCTTGTTTACTTATGCTCACATGTTACACTTTGCTTACTATGTTAGATAGATACTTTGTATGTCATTATATTTATCATACACACATGCGTGTTCACTTTCCTTCTAGTTGTGATAAAATATTTTACATAGATCATTACACACAACATGGATGCTTGGCATTGTACCTCTTACTAGTCCCGTAGCAAGCTCTTAGGGGCATCCAAATTTGTATACATCACAAATGTTATTGTTTTTATTTATACTATTTTTTATTTGTACTAGCATACTACATCATATCGGATCATACACGTTTTGAAATACTTTCTATATTTTTATATCTTGTTTGTCATTGTTTGTCATTGCTTGTTATTGTATGCCATTGTTTGTGGGATATGCCCTTTTTCTTATATGTACATTGTATGATTTTAGTCATGTCGACCTTGATTGTCTTGCAACATCTTGAGTGATGTCCCATGTTTGCAACATGTAGTTTCCCATCTACATTGTATTCTTGTGTATTTTCTTCTTGCTTGCTATCTTACACCTTCTATATGCATGATTATCTTATTTACACTAATAAATGTTTCTAGGCACTTTATTTTCATGTGCCTTGGTTTCTACCAAGAACATTCCCTTCCCCACATGTAGGGCTTCAATTTTAGCACAACGTCAGGTCCTCCTTTAGGCTGCATTCTCCTAGCAACGCCGCATTCAGCCAAAATGAGGGGGCATCATTGGTTAGTTAGTCACCCCATACTTTGCAGCTTTCTGATCCACAATTCAACACGCTTTTAGTATTGGTACAACATAGTATTTATTCTCAACAACGACCTAGAACTTGACTTGGGTATTTAGCACGCACATACCACTAGTTCCCAAACACATACAATAGCACCCTGGAACCCTTGAACCTTCCTGGATTCCTATGACCAAGGGGAAGTTACATAATTTTTCTCAATACGAAGTACATTTTTTTGGCAGTTTACACAATGGCTTTTAGAGGACACATAGTTCTTCAAAGACTCGACATGAATACATTACACCTTTTATACTTTCGCATTGGATTGAACATGATTGAAATGGATTGGATTCATACACACCATTTGCAATGGTGTTCTCTCTTCATGAAGAATTCAAAGGTTGGAAAATAACACTATAACTTTCTCCTATACTTCTTCCATGAATTAATTAGCGCGCTTAGCATGAGATCACCCAAAAACTTGCACTCAAAGCATAACGGCATGAGATCACCCAAAAAAATTCTCTTCTATAACATCTTCATAATCCTTTCTATCTCTTTCACTCATCATGGATTAGGTGCACACGTTCCTTTTTCACATTTTTCATATACTATCTTATGTATTTATTACGCATTTTGATCGAATTTTTCATATACACGTATTTGACTACTTGTTCTTTCTTCTCTTTTATAGGTCCGCCCTTAAGGAAGTGGTAGTTGCATAAATCACACATCATCACGCATCAAACGACATCAAAAATAGGTAAAATGTGACATCTACACTTTTGTTCTCACCCTAGGGTCATCATCATCATTTTTCACTTCCTCTTCTCTAGCTTCCACGCCGCACGATTTTATCGACCAAAATTACGTTTTCCTTGTCTCTCAACATGCTTTTCTCCATCAATATACATGGTTATCAAGTACGCATATCTTATCTACTTTATGTTATCAAAAATTCATTCAAAAACATAAATTGGGGGCAAATGCGCAGACACTAAATCACACACTTTGGGTATTTATCTAGTCCTGATCACATATTACTATTCATATGATTCCTAAGAAAGAAAAGTATTAATTGACCACTATCTTGGGCCTCTTTGATTTCTTTTTCTCTCTCTTGGTATCACACACCTTCTTTCCCAGTCTGTCTTTTCATACTTTAGCATTTTTGACTCTGGACACCAAAGCCCGGCTAGGACACTAACGACCAGGTGTCCCCCATCCCCTCTAGCTTTCCTCACCTCTTTGTACTTCACTCACATATTTTAGGTATCTTCTATCCATTTGGGCATATTTATTTTTACTAGTTGGCCTTTTAGTGGTTAATTATGAAATTAGAGCAAGGTAATCATATAGTTATAAAGCTATATGGAAATAATAAACAACCAAGCACTATGCATTAACTATTATCACCACTATGCATTAGCTATTATCACCCAAGGTTACATCCAAAGGCATTAATAAGAGAATTCAAGCATCCATATAGCAGCCACACAAGGGCAAGGGACTCGCATTATTTTGTATGCACTTCATAGGAGGGGAATTTCATTTTTCAATGCACACATCTACTTACATCTTTTACATCTAGCTAGTTACTCGCTATCAAGTGCAACTCACACAAAAGACACCTAGGACATGATTTCTAAACACACGCACATAGAACTACATGGGTCTACAATGTAGTGCAGCTCTCTATCATAATTTCACTTTGTTGACAAATGAGGAAATTCGACCTCCCATTTTACATCTTTCTTTTTAGGATTTGATGTAGTTTAAGGGTTTTGGAGGTGTTTCTTTTTATTGCAGTGTTTCAGAAAATAACAATGAAGTGTAATGACAAACTAGAAATAAAAGGAAAACATTAGTGAACATATTATGACCATGTGAAACTTATTTTTGAGGTTTTGAGCATTCAAGATCCTAGAGGAGGTCCAGGAGTGCCCTGCACCCCAATCCTAGCTTATTTTGAACGTCTACATTTTTCTCACCTTCGGTGCAACACTTCCTCCTCCTATTCATCATTTTTTCAGCTCAAGCATGGCTTCTGCATCACCGTGAATCAACTAAGTATTTTATCCCTCCATTTACAACTAGGTTTAATATTTTCTATCTTACTTGCTTGAGTCAAGATCTATACTTTATTACATATTTATTCAACATTGTTACATATTTAGATTAACATCTATTTATTTTGATGTTTTCTTAATCAATCCCCTACCCCATGTAGGTATCCATTTCATATCAACATCAGAGTCCTCTCTTTTGGGCCAAATTCTCCTACAATTGTAGCATGCACCCCAAACGAGGGGTACATTGGGTGAATAAATCACCCCTACACTAGCTCGATCCACGCAATTCATATAAGTACAATACAAAAATAGAATAAGTATACAATCCACGAATATTACAAAATCAAACGTGGACTTCATACATAAACTGATTACACTAGCACCCAATACCAGACACTAGCGCATGTGTGCTCTTTTCCTCTCTTGGGCACTAATGTCATGGGAGCGAAACAAACATTTTCTCATACAACACAATTTTTAGAGTAGGTCTATAGTAGTAGGAACTTGCCTCCATATGTAATGCATTATATCTCCTATAATCAATTACAATATGGAATAATGTGAAACAACACTAGATATATCATCTCGTAGTGGTGCTCATTCGAGAATCATCACGGAAGGAGAGTAAAACTGGACCTCTCTCCCCAATACTCTTCTCATGTGGCATGAGATTGCCCCAAAAACTCACTCTTAGCATGAGATCACCCAAAAATCACCCTTTGCAATGTTTCAGAAATCTTTCTATCCTTTACACTCTAGAACATCAAGTGCACACTTTCCTTTTTACATACTTATACATGTTTTACTCATATTTTTCATATACATGGACTTTGACTACTCTTTCACTCTTCTTTTGTAAGCCCATCCTTCATACGCACAAGAAGCAACCTACATCAAAAACACAATCCTACAACAACATGTACAAGTCACATATGCTTCACCCCTAGGGTCCACTCCCCTTTTCCTAGTCTCCACACTTCACTTTGCGATCACTTCACGCTTCACTTGTCCACTCGGCACGCTATTCACCACACTCTCTACATGATCATAAGGTACACATATTTTGACTACTTTATGTTATCAATTATTCACTTAGGTACATTTATAGGTCCTAAAATCATGCTAGCATTTACATGATTCCTAAGTAAGAAAACTAGTAATTGAAAACTCCTTTTATCCTTTTGTTTTGTCTTCTATACTTTTATTGGCTTTATACATCTTGTACTCTTGCTAGAATTTGACTATTTTATCTTTCTATGGCCTCGGACACTAGTACCCAGTTGGATGCTAGTGCGAGGTGATCTTGTCCCTCTTTATCCTTTTCTTATCCTTTTGGACCCCTTTCACTTCTTAATTACTTTTTACCACTTTGGTCGGCCTTTCAGATTGTCAATTATGAAATTCAAACAAGGGAATCATATAAATACATAGTTATGTTTTCAAAATGAAGGACCAAGCACTAAACATTACATATTACCACCTAAGCTTGCATTCAAAGGCACAAGAGCATCAAAGGAATCCATCTAACATCCATTCAAGGGCAAGGGTTGCATACACACATGATAGGAAGGGGAATTCTATTCTATTTTATCCCACACATTCTATGCATCTTCTACATTATAGATATAGCTCGATATCATTTGTGTAACTTGCACAAGGGCATCCTAGGGCATAATTTCTACACACACATAATAACTACATTGATTCTAAGATGTAGTGTAGTGTTTGGTCGTAAGTTCACCCTTTGGGTGACCGTTGGGGTTAGTCCAACTCCCCATTCTAAATTTTCCTTTTTAGGTTTGATGTGGTTTGTGGGTATGTACAGGTGAACTTCTTTCTTGCAGGTTACAAGTAAAGTCGAGACCGAGAAAGTGAATTTAGAGTGACAAATAGGGACCAACGATGAATCTTATCCGACATTGAAAGACTCGATCTATAGCACCTCTGAGACACCAAGACCTTTGATTTAGGCACCGATTTGAGTGCTCCTAACCTCTTATGGGGGCTCTTGTCCTATGCAATTTCAGATTTTAGAACCTCCACGAAGTCTCTGTGACACTCTTCTTAGACAGTCTAGTATTTCATTAGCCCGATCACTTCATGTTCACTTGGAAACCAAATAAGCCCTCCTATATTTCCTTTTTCTTATGCTTTCATATTTCACATGATTTTTGCTTACATATTACTATACATTAGCATTTGTACATCATTTATGATTATAGTTAATTTGAAAATAATATTGAATTCAATTTGAATTAATTCAAGTAGTTGTTGGAAGAAGTCTTCAAGTAGATTCCAAGTGCAAGAGCCTAATAATAAATTTAGCACCTAGGAAGGCTTTGCATTATCAAAGATGATGGTTCCAAACCTTGTCACAATGTTCTCAAGAATTCAAGGATAACTCGATTCAGCTTGCTTCCTTGAGCATGAAAAATTCTATCCACCTAGTAAAGGAATTCATTGTCATAACCCACTTGTGACCAACACTAGATGGAGGATTTATCATACCAATGAAGTCAAGACCACACTAGGAAAATGGCTAGTCACCTTGGATTGGATGGAGTGGAAGCACATGAAACCTCTTTTTCCTATGAATAAAACACATTCTTTACATTTTCTAAATGACTTGTGCGTGTGTTGTCATGAAACCTAAAATGTGAAATTTCCAAAAAAATGAGTTTTGTTGTGTTTTTCTTCTCTTGATCACATTTTCCTTATGTTTATTTAGTATGAAGGAGAAGAAATATGGAGTTAGTTAGATTTGGTTTTATTTGGGAATTAGTTAGATAAATCGATATGCAAGGAACAAGAGGAAATGTTCCTTTGTTTGACCTATTCCTTGCTTTGATGCATTTGTTGCTTCCTTTGTTTTCATCGGGCATTACAGTGATATCGTGCACTCGGGGAATTTATGCCCTGTTCCCTGATTCCCTTTTTCCCCACCTCTCCGTAACTTCGTCCCCATCGGGTTTTTCAAAAAAATTGAGCACCATGAGCACCTCCACTCATGTTCTTCCTACCCTTTTGTTCCCCGATCCTTTGATCCTCTTGATTCCTTCTCCATCATCAGCCAAGTTGACCATTCTAGGTACTTTATGAACCGATGGAAGTGTTCTCAAGCTCCTTCTGTTCCCTCGTTATTCCAACTTACCCATTGTAATACACAAAACAATGTATGGAGAGTGGGATCTCTACAAAGTCTACTCCTTCGGGAACCATTTCCATTTGATCCACTATAATAGTAGCTTCAATTTTCCTTAAGTGGGATAATTGTGAGGTAAAAGTAAGCATTAGAAATATAAAACTCTCCCAATATTTGACCATCTCTCACATTTACTAAAACACTTCTCCTTTTTCATTTTGTGCCCTCCTCTTCCTCCCACATCCAAGGTACAATTTTTCTCATATCTTCACCATCCGATAACATTTTTCAAAAATTTAAGTTGCATTATGAACGCCGAGAAGTCACCTTCATCTCTATCCTTTAGGTGAGTAATTTCATCCCCGATTTACCCCTTCTCGCAATTGTATTAGTTTTTTTGCTCTCCTCAAATCCTCTCAAATACATACCGCAAAACCATTGTTATTCCCTAAGTTCTATCCAATTTTCCAAGTTGAAATTTCAAGTATGTTGATATGAAAACATTTTCTCATTTGAAACCGTTGTCCCGAAATAGGGGATAAAATATTGACATTAAATAGATGAATGGATGAATTCTGGTCCATAATGAAGCATTATAAATAGTGGGTTAGCTCATGCATGGGGTTTTCCTACATCATTCAATGTGATAATACAATCCTAGCATGTGGATCTTGTTTTGATCCCCAAACCAAGGAATCAAGGATCCTCGGGCGGTGTTATTACACAATTGTATGCTCATCACATCAATCTAGCTATGAGAATTCCAAATTTTGAAGGTGTTAAGACCCTAACCAAGGATGATTCTAAAAACATTTTAGCCTCACTCCAAAATATATTAAACCATGATTTCCAAATCATGGCCGAGAGAAAAGAAGAGTGGACCTTCAAAGATTCCAAAAAAATTTATAGAATTGAATTTGTGGAACAATTATTTGATATCATCACCTGTTGGCAAGAGTAATGGGTTTACCATCTACTCAAGAATTACATAAATGTATGTGCATCTACATCAACTTGATTTGTGAACAAACATAGCCTTTGAAATGGGGATACAACATATGTGAGAATATGAATCAACAACTCACTCATGTGCACTAAACAAAAACATTCTACATGACCTCCTATTTGATGTACACCATAGCAGACAAAATATGGATCGGTTTTTCGATCCAAGAGAGGAGAAAAATCTATCCATCTATGATTTCTACACACAATTGAATTATGAGAACAACAAAATCCACCATAGGAGAGTCAATTATGCTTTTAGGATATTTTATGGTGAGGCTAATGGAAGGGAATGTAACAAGTAGAGTATCCTAGAGGAAAGACAATTAATTTCAATTGATGGAAACCTATTCATCCAATTTAAGAAATTATCTTATATCCAAACTATTAGGTTCAAGGAGCTCCATACAAGCTTCCAATCTATTGTAGTGATAAGATCATTCTAGTTGAGCTTTGTAGACAACTAGACCTACTTCATAGGACTTGCAGAGATAAGAATATCTTTGGCATTCAATTCCTAATAAATTTGGGAAATTACATATGCAAGTCATCCATAGATGGACAAAATGTTGAAATAACTATCTCTCCATTCAATTTACATTCTTACTAGAAGAGGGCTTATTTTGATAGCAAGAAATTTATTGGGAAGAATCTCTTAATGACATATCATTACTTTGAAGAGTAGCATTTTAAGAGTATTGAGGATTTTATGTAATAGATGAATATTGATGTCCTAAAGGAAGATATCCTATGAGAAATTAACCTCCTCTAATAGATCCAATATTTTAAATTATATGATCAACACTCCTAAAGGGATTTGGTTGATGATGGATCAATATATTTCACCGTAGGCAATTCATTATAATTCTATTCGATACACTCCTCTTCCCTACCTTGGAATGAAACCACAGTCAGGGGACAAGCAAGTCCCTCCTCTTTAATGGGAGAGGTTCCCTTATTGAAAGCGGGGGAAAAACCTATGTACAAATGCATAGTCTTTCATTGATGGTGGTTTCTGATATCCTGAAATGTGTTTTAAGCACGGAAAGTTATCAATACATGAGGATAGAAGACTTTGAAGAGAGGGAGGAGAAGAAGACAATACTTTCAGGGAAAAGAGATGGCAGAGAAAACCCTTATATGTATTGTGTAAATGAGATACAGAGTAGAACCATCCACGTTTATAACAGACACAATTCATGAGACTCAAAGTTATGGAGATTGTACAAACTAGAACACAAAGTTTCCAAGCACGCAAGGATTAGATGATTCACAGATCGAACCTAGAAGGAAAGAAAGCGAAAGAAAAAGGGAAAACCTTTGTATTGATTTCTTCCAATTCAAATTACAGTTCTAGAATAATCAAAATTCCAACCCTTTACATGGCTTTGAAAGCTCATGATATAGCTCACGAGAGAGATGGTTACTGACTTCCTCGAGCAAGCAAAAATAATTACTGACTTATTCCCGATCATCCATGCCCTTTCAATTCTTGATTTGCAAAGAAACGTTAATGGTGGAAAAAATAGTTTTTAAATATACGGTCGTTACATTATTTTACCAGTTAAAACATGGGCCATTCGATTTTCTTTTACAACTTCAAATTTGGGCCACCCACGTGGGAGAAATTAATTGGAGCGGGCTGCGATGCCTTCTACATTTTTTTCCTTTGAAGTACGTGAGGATGACATGTGGAGAGCTCTGGTTCCTTTATACTTTGCCGATTCGGGTCTATTTCTTGCTTGACCTATGTTGACCCCTAGACACGTGGAGGGTTGGCACTCATTTGAGTTTCCATTTTGGAAACACCCCTTAAAATTACGTCGAGCTGATGATGCATGTCTCCTTCCACCGGTCTTGGAATTTTCAATGGCCAACTCTGTCTCTCCTCATTGACTTTAACCACGTGGTGAGTTGGCGCTACTTGGAGACTGACCCTTTGATTTCACTTCCAAATGGCACCGTTAAGGCACGTGGAGACTTCCACCAACCCCCCATACTTAGTCAATTTTAACGATCGAAACTCTGTCCCTTTTTGGACCTAGGACACATGGAGGACTGGCACAAGTTTGAGAACTACCCCCATCTTTGACTCTTGAAGCTGCGTTGATGAGGCACGTGGCACCGTCCATTGAGCCTTCCATACTTAGCTGATTTTAGCTTGTTTTGTCTTCATTTTGTACCTGGGACACGTGAAAGCTGCGCTTATTTGAGGACTATCCCTTGGACCCTACCCTAGAGTTGTGTCATTTGGACACGTGGAGGCTTCCATTTGAACCTTGAAATATGGCCAAACCACATCCAATCAAAGATATTCATGTATTACCCATGGACTCTGGGGAAAAATTTAATGGGGAAAATATGCCTGTCATTCCCAACATGGGAAGAAAATAAAAAGAAGGAAAGGAACTTCACCATATGCCCAACTTTCAAATTGTTCTCCATGAATAGGAAAACTACAAACAATGCCAGGCTCGATGTGATTCAATACTCCAAGGTACAGACTCAAAATTTTTGAAACTTGACTTCAAAAGAGGGGAATTTTGGGGCCGACAACAGTTGGCTCTTTCTGGGGATGACTTGGCTTGGAACAAAGACACAAGGCAAGATCAAGAACTACAGATAACTCTGGGGAAAAGAGGACCAGTGCTTTATCCATTGGGAAAAGGAGTCAAAAAAAAACCAATACAAGGCAACACACACAAGATGGGAAAAGAAACAAAACAAACCAAAAGGGAAGAACATAAATGAAAAACAAAGGAATGACCCAAAACCAAAACATTGTACATAATATACAAAAGGACCACCTAGTCACCTAGGACTTGAACAACTTCAGATACTACCCACTATAAGGAAGTGGGAGAGGAGAACCATCCATGTAATCCAGATAAAAAGAGTTCTCTCTCAGCAAAATGTCTGATTCTAAAAGGACCAAGCCAAAGAGAATCAAACTTACCATGGCTTCCTCGTGGCTCATGTCTTTTGTCCCAAAGCAAGCAATGTCTCCCACTTGGAAAACTCTGGGTTTGGCTTTCTTGTCAAACAAATCCTTCACTTTCAACTGATGAGTTGTTATCCTATCAACCACTTGCAATCTGTCTTCATCAAGCTTCTGAAGGTACAAAATTCTCTTATCCAAAGAGCTACTGAAACTTGAATCTTCAATGGTTTTCATCAGATGCAAGGCTGGAAATTCCACCATGACTAGCAGTTGAGCTTCCACACCATACACCACTTGGAAAGGAGACATTCCAATTGCTCTCTTGGGTGTAATTCTATCAGCCCAAAGTGCATCATATAGCTTCTTATGCCAATTCCTCTTGAGAATCATTTACAAGCTTTCTAACTATTCTCACCAAGTTCTTGTTTGTTGATTCTACCTGTCCATTCCCTTGGGGGTAGTAATCTGAAGAATGAGCAAGTGAGATCCCATACCCATAGCAGAAGTCCATCATCTCAGTAGAAGAAAATTTGGAAGCATTATCAGTCACAATTTTGTTTGGGATCCCAAACCTGATCAATATGTTCTCCTTAATGAAGTTGCAAACTACCTCGGAAGTAGTGCTCTTGAATGGGATGGCTTCCACCCACTTGGTGAAGTAATATGGTAGTCAACACATGGGTATGTCCAACACTGGAAGGTGGGTTAAGAGTTCCAATGAAGTCTAAACCCCATTGTTGAAATGGCTCTTCAATCACTACTGGCTTGAGAGGCAAAGCAACCAACTTAGGTCTTCCAACAAATGTTTGGCATGCTTCACATTTACCAACCCATTTTGATGCATCTCTAAATAGAGTGGGCCAATAATAACCAACAAAGTATTTTATGAGTTGTTACAGTAGAGAGAAATGACCTCCACAAGCTTGGTCATGAAAAGTAGAGAACAACTTCTTTTGTTGCTCCTTGTCTACACACTTCAAAAACCTTCCATCTATGCCTCATTTGAATAAAGCATTCTCCCATAGCACATATTGTGTAGACCTCAGTTTGATAGCTCTCTTCTCTTTGGCACTCAAGTGAGAAGGACACTCTCCATAGGTCAGAAAGTGAGCAATGTCAGCATACCATACATCTATCAAGCTGAGGAACAAAACAACAGGGACATCAACTTCATCTTTGGACAACTCCTTGGCAGCTCCCTCAGCAATGAGTTCACACAGGCCCTTACCCCGAACTAGCTTTGTTGGCCTGATATCAAGATCATACTCTTGCACCTTTGCTACCCAATTACCTCTCTTGGTTCCAAATTCTTGCTGAGTAAGAATGGATTTGATTATATCAGGCACCACACCACAGAATGAGAATTAAGATGTAAAACCTAAACTACTTGACAACTTTGACAACTACAAAAGCATGTTTCTCCATCATGGTGTACTTCAGCTCATGATTTTTCAAGACATAACTCATGAATGCAATTGGGAGCTCATGATCTTCAACATTCTTCTGGGCTAACACAACAGCTAGGGTATTTTTAGTGGCATAACAATAGATAATGAAATCTTTGCTAAAGTCAGGGCACACCAAGATTGGAGTCTTTGCAATAGCCTGTTTAATGTCCTCAAATGATTTCTTCCCTTCAGAGGACCAACCAAAAATTTTTCTTCCCTTGCATCATGTGAGCAATGCTCATAGTAAGTTCTACAAAATCGGGATGAATCTCCTTAGGAAATTGATCTTACCAAAGAAAGAATGGACACCCTTCTTACTTGATGGAAGAGGAATTTGTTGGATGGCCTAAACTCTCTCTGGATCAATCTTGATCCCTTCCTTTGAAACAATGTGTCCCAACAACTTTCCTTCTGTGACACAAAACACATAGACTTCTTAGGGTTTAAAGAAATTCCATGCTCTCTACACTTCTGCAATATTGTTTCAAGGTGTTGGAAGTGATCTTTTCTTGCTTTAGAAAACACGTCAAGTCATCCAAATACACAACAATGCATTTCCCTTTCAAACTACCAAAAGCCAAGTCCATGGCCCTCTGGAAAGTAGCACCAACATTGATGAGACCAAATGGCATCCTCTTGTATGCAAAGGTGCCCCAAGGAGTAGTAAAGGTAGTCTTATGTTGATCTGTAATATTCACCTCTACTTGATTGTACCCAAGAATCCATCTAACATAGATAGCATCTCTGAGCCTGTGACAACTTGCAATACTTGGTCCATCATGGGGAGAGGGTAATTGTCCTTCAAAGAACCTTGATTTAGATTTCTGAAGTCCACACAGATCCGATCTCACCATTCTTCTTCCTAACATGCACTATATTAGCAATCCACGTTGAATGGTGGATGGGGAAGATGATCCTAGCCTTCAAAAGCTTTTGTATTTCTTGGAAAATTGTATCATCTATCTTTGGATTATATTTCCTTTGCTTCTGTTTGAAGGGTTTGATCCCAGGCTTAAGAGGAATGAAATGTTGCATTTCTTTAGGCTGAAAATCCTTAAGATCATCATAAGAGTAAGCTAGAACATCAACATACCTTTTCAACAAATTCACCACCTTCTTTTTCTCTTCTGAGTGCAACATTTTCCAATGTTGACCATTTTGGGATCATCAAGACTCCCAATATTCACTTTCTCAGTCTCAGTAGATTTCGGGCTCCTTGGGAAACTTTAGACTTCATATATCTATCATGTTTATCAAAAATCCTCCAAACTCACCAGCCCTTTAGGAATTTTGTTTCCTTTCAGTTTGATGCATCCATCTTGATCCATCTCTTCTTTGACACCCTCTTCATTTGATGACACACACTCTCTAGGAAGATTGTCACTTCCTTCAAAGTACAATTGATCAAAGTTGTCTCTGAGCTCCAAGAAAGAAAGAAAATGTTGGTCATCATTAAAAACTTGCCAATTATTTGCATTGTCAGGCACACTGGGTCTATGGATCATCTCAATGGTGAATTTCTCTTGAGGAAAATCAGGATGAGGAATCAACAAGGACCTAAAAACAGCTAGAGAGTCAGCCCTAGTGTTCCTTTCCCTTGGCACAACTTCAATGGAAAAAGCATCAAGGAATTCAATGGAATCCCAGACCAGATTCCTATAGTGTTTCAACCTTATGTTCTTTACCTGATAAAGGTCTCTAACTTGTTTTACAATTAGCTCGGCATCTCCACGAGCAAGAAGGTTCTTCACTCCCATTTCCTTCACCATGCTCAACCCAAGAATAAGGGCCTCATACTCAATGTAGTATTGTTGGTATTTTCAAACTAAAATTTGAAAGAGAAAGGATGAACCTTACCCCCAGGAGAAATGAGCACTACACCAGCTCCAGAACCAGCTGAGGAACAACTTCCATCAAACTCCAAAGTCCACACACCATTAGGATCAAGCAACACTTCCTTTGGTAGACTTGTCTCCTCTTGTGACATGATCATGTAGTTCCCATGCCCAATGTCTTCATACAATATTTGTGCTTTAGGATCATCTATCTTTTGCACAATATACTCTTTGCTTGTTTCTCAGGCAGAACTTCTTCATCTTCCCATTGACAGGGATCAAGGCATGTGACCAATCCATTTGGATCTCACCTCCAACATCTTTGCAAAAGTTCCTACTTAGCAACATGCCATAGGAAGGAGGGATATCAACAACCAAGATGGTAGCCAAGACCTTCTTCTCTGGTAAAAGCAAAAAAGCTACTTGTGCATCCTTGATTCTCCCAACCAAAGGCACTTCTCTACTTTCCATGGAATAGCAAGAACCATAAGTGTGGGTTAAGGTTAGACCCAAAGCATGAGCCACTTTTGTAGGCATTACATTATCAGATGCACCAGAATCAATGACACAATTGCTAAGCTTGTGGCCAGCTATGAGGAGAGTCACATAGAAGGGTTTGATCTTCTCATTGGGTGAAGTGACTGCAGCCACAAGGCTGGTTGAGGTGGAGAAGAAGGAGTGGGAAAAAGGCCTTTAGAAGAATGGGCTGGGGTTTTAGATTTAGAATTTACAAAGTTAACCATTTTGGAAAAGGCTTTAGGATGGGTTTGATAGAACTCTGCCTCAGAAATCTGAATCTTGGTCTTTTTAAGATGGTCTATAATGTCAAAAGATCCAGATGTGGATGGGGAATCACTACTAGGAGTAGGAGGAGCTTTTGATCTATCAGTTTTATCATTTGTTGGACAAGAATTCTCAGAAGCAGAAGTAGAGGAAGAAGGACTAGCAGAGCTTACCTTTTGGGTGGAAGTAGTAGGAATAGGAGCTCCTCTTCTTGCAATCACCGGGATGGTGATGGGGTACTCCTTGGATCTTTTTGCAGGTTGCACCACTTTTTCCTTTTTTTTGGTCTACTCTCGGTCATAACAACATATGATTCACTATTCATCTCAGCCACTACATCATCATAGTCATCTTGATCATCCACACCCTCAGTGGTGAGGAAATGAACTCGAGAACCACCAGGCTCCTCCTGATCTTCATCATCTTCCTCTTCTTGTTCATCATAGAGCCCATTTTCTTCCTCATCATCAGGCTCAAGAACTTCACAAAGCATTAACAGGCACCTTGAGGGGTGGACCTTCAATAGCCAACTTGGTTTGGGAAGAGGGCAAGCGGTTCCTAGGCTGAAAGTTCTTCCTTGGAACATCTTGATATGGAGCATGTTGAGCCAATTGTTTCTTAATGGCAATGAGGTCATTAGCCAAATTTTGCACCAACTGATCTGCATTACCTCCAGGAGAAGGAAGAAGAAGATGCTTTGGATTTGAAAGACTCCCTTTTCAGCTTTCCAGACATGATCAAGTCATCTTCCACACTGACAACCAATCTCTGATCAACATCCAAAGTTGCAATATTTTCTCTCCTCAGGGCATAGCTTACTTCCGGAAATTGAGCATTCAAGAAGAAACACTTCTGAATCGGATCAACAAGCCTAGTATTTACTGGAATCTTGTTAATCAACTTGTTAAACTTGGCCACAAATTCTCTCATAGGCTCATGTGGCTCCTTCTTGATTTGAGAAATCTGAGCTAGCAAAGCATGCACATCTTCAGCAGGTTTGAAATGCTTGCTCAAATTCAGTCCTCATAGTAGTCCAATCGATGATGGTCCCAGCAGGAAGATGGTAAAACCAATCTATAACATTGTCTTGCAAGGTTTCCACAAATAACCTCACAGAGACATCCTCATGTTCAACTCCAAGGACCCCACATGCAATAATGAAGGCTGCAATGTGTTCATCAGGGTGTACTTTTCCATCACCTCTAAATTTGGGAAAATTCTTCCTGTTACCCCTAGGTAACTCATGCAATGGTTGAGGAAGAGCCAGAGGCCCAACTCTTTGTCCCCAAGGCCGAGGTGCTGCCATCCTTGGAAATATTGCTTGAAGTGGAACTGAGACACCAGCAAGAATTAGGGCATGGAGATTAGGGCTAAGTTGTGCTTGAGGAATGCTACTACTAGAAGCTCTTGTCTTGACAGGGTGTGCTTGTGGAATGAGCTCTTCTATTTCTTCTTGTTGGAGGAAGTTGAAAATCTTGTTGATCCAAGAGTTGAAATTGGGGATCTTCAATTCCAAGAGCCCTTCTACCACGAGTATATCTTAGAGTCACCAGATCAAAGAAATGATCAAATTAGTTGTTCTTTTTAGAAAGGAAATTTGTTGAACAAATTCCCCAGTGAGTCACCAAAAAATTGTTGGGTTTCAGATTTGCACTTGGAATGAAACCACAGTCAGGGGACAAGCAAGTCCCTCCTCTTTAATGGGAGAGGTTCCCTTATTGAAAGCAGGGGAAAACCTATGTACAAATGCACAGTCTTTCATTCAATGGTGGTTTCTGATATCCTGAAATGTGTTTTAAGCCTGGAAAGTTATCAATACATGAGGATAGAAGACTTTGAAGAGAGGAGGAGGGAAAGAAGAAGACAATACTTTCGGGAAAAGAGATGGCAGAGAAAACCCTTATATGTATTGTGTAAATGAGATACAGAGTAGAACCATCCACGTTTATAACAGACACAATTCACAGACTCAAAGTTTTGGAGATTGTACAAACTAGAACACAAAGTTTCCAAGCACAAAGGATTAGATGATTCACAGATCAAAACCAGAAGGAAAGAGAAAGCAGAAGAAAAAGGGAAAAACCTTTGTATTGATTTCTTCCAATTCAAAATTACAGTTCCAGAATAATCAAAATTCCAACCCTTTACAATGGCTTTGAAAGCTCATGATATAGCTCACAAGAGATGGTTACAACTTCCTCGAGCAAGAAAGAAATAGTTACAACTTATTCCAATCATCCACCCCTTCAAATTCTTGATTTGCAAAGAAATGTTAATGGCGGAAAAATAGTTTTTTTAAATATACGGTCGTTACATTATTTTACCAGTTAAAACATGGGCCATTCGATTTGCTTTTACAACTTCAAATTTGGGCCACCCACGTGGGAGAAATTAATTGGAGCGGGCTGCGATGCCTTTGCATTTTTTCCTTTGAAGCTAATGTGGATGACACATGGAGAGCTCTGCCGGTTCCTTTATACTTTTTAGCGATTCGGGTCTATTTCTGCTTTGACCTATGTTGACCCCTAGACACGTGGAGGGCTGGCACTCATTTGAGTTTCCATTTTGGAAATGCCCCCTTAAAATTACACCGAGCTGACGTGTGTCTCCTTCCACCGGTCTTGGAATTTTCAACGGCCAACTCTTGTCTCCTCATTTGACTTTAACCACGTGGCGAGCTGGCACTACTTGGAGACTGACCCTTTGATTTCACTTCTGAAATGGCACCGTTAAGGCACGTGGAGGCTTCCACCAACCCACCCATACTTAGTCAATTTTAACGATCGGCTCTGTCCCTTTTTGGACCTAGGACACGTGGAGGACGATAGCGTTGAAGTTTGAGAACTACCCCCTCTTTGACTCTTGAAGCTGCGCCGATGAGGCACGTGGCACCATCTGCGTTGAGCCTTCCATACTTAGCCGATTTTAGCTTGTTTTGTCTTCATTTTGTACCTGGGACACGTGGAAAGCCTGCGCTTATTTGAGGACTTGTCCCTTGGACCCTTCCCTAGAGTTGCATCATTTGGACACATGGAGGCTTCATTGAACCTTGAAATATGGCCAAACCACATCCAATCAAAGATATTCATGTATTACCCATGGACTGGGAAAAATTAACGGGAAAATATACCTGTCATTCCCGACTACGGGAAGAAAATAAAAATAAGGAAGGTCAAATCAACTTTAAATATGAATTCCACTCTGGGTTTACAACCCCAATCTAGGAGGTTCTAAATTTTCTAACCCTCTCGAAGGTTATTGAATTCTAGATTTATATATTTCTAGAAAAGAGGAAAGAAAAAGATATTTTCGTATCTATTTTGAATTTACTACAATCTCTCGGGAGAATCAACCTCAAATATGAATTCCACAACCTTAGGGACCCAAGGTTATCAAAGATAAAAGTGTAAAAGTGGAAAATTTCATTAAGTCTTTTTATCATCTGATAAAACCCCATTGGACCCAAATCCTCTATTTGTACTCCCACCAATTGCTACCACTATGAACATAGATTTGAAGGACATTACAAAAATTCATAAGCATGAAATTCTTGAAAAGCATACGAGGCTTGGGTGGAGAAAATTCTATTCTCATTATTGGAATTCATTGATGAATCCTCAAAGACTTATCATAAATTTTGAATCCTTGATGGATTAATTTGAAAATGAACTATGTCTCAATTTTTTTGATATTGTCAAGAAGCCTACACATCTCCATTATTCTAACTAGTTTCCTCTTAACCCTTCTTTTATATTTGAGATCAAGAAATTAATTACCAACATCCTCATTTGAATTTATTAGATTGTAAATATTATAAATATTTTAGAGTTATGTATTTTGATTTGAATAAGGGAACCTCCCCATCAAAGAGGAAGTATTTTTTCCCCTAAACTATTTATCGTGTGTCTTCAACGATAGATTTTTCAACCAACAACGTCAAGCAAAAAGTGTAGGCCATAAGTATCCTCTGCAGATAAGTGTCCACCAGAGGAACCATCATGTAATTATTCCAATACTTTGTTGACATGCACACCTTCAATATATCTTAGCAATACTCCATCAATGTTCCTTTTAAGAGAATCCCATCAATCAATGCATAAGAATGGACTACGGTCTTAGATGTCTTCTTTTTGCTTTGTTCGGGCCATGAGGGTATGCACCTATAGACAAGAATGTTAGCATGTCATGAATCCAACCGTGTCCATTGGGAACATATCATTTATGTAGCTAAGCTTTAGCAATGCACATAATTTCATCATTCATAAAGAAAGAATATTCTTGATCATCTTGAGCATCCAAAGCCAACTGCTCACAAAGTGCTCTTCATCTTACCAACTTTATGACTTTGATAGTCACATAAAATGCATTATTTTTCACTTTTATAGATATTTTATCATTGATTTCTACTCCCATGATAAATTATTTCAAACTGAGTGTGAAACTAGAAATTTTATTTGATTGTAGGCAAGCATACTCTTGAATTTCTTTAGTGCACACATGATGGAAAAGACTTGTTTTTCTATGTGGTTGTATTTTACCTAAAAATCCTTCAGTGTTTGATTGAATAAGGTTAGTGGTTGATCCAATCCTTGATCATTTTTTTGATTCAAAACAACAACAACAACTGTATCAACTCCATATGCATATAAAATAAAATTATTATAATAATCGGGGATTGATAAGTGTAGGAGCTTGAGAAATTTCCTACTTGATCTTGGTGAATCTTTATTTTCCTTCAATTGTCCACTTGAATATTGAATCTTTCTTGAGCATGAGAGTGATAGGCCTAACCAATCCTACAAAATTAGGAATGAACCTCCTAAAAAATTTAATCTTGTCAAGGAATGATTGCAGAGCCTTCTTATGAGGTGGCAAGGAGAGAGATAGAATGGTTTGAGAATATTTCTAGATCAATGACAATACCATCTTGTAAAAAACATGTCCCAAAATATTTCCTTGAGGGACAATAAAGTTACACTTTTTTGGGTTAAGAGACACCCCAAATTCCCTACATCTCTCAAAGACTCTTTTAAGATAAATGATATGATATTTACTCTACTTTGAGAAAATGGTAATATCATTCAAGTAGACCATGATGAATTCATTGATATACCCCTTGAAGGTGATGTCCATTTCTCTTTGGGCGTAGCACCTACATTTGATAAACTAAAAGGAATTTTTTGATAAGCATATGTTCCCCACTTGGTTGTAAATGAATTTTGAATTGATATTCTTCTTTGACCATGATCTAATTTAAAATTGAATAACCATCATGTATAGAGAACCTTTCAACACCTATTACTCGCAGTAATCTGTTCCATAGAAGGAAAATGATAATGATCCTTTAATGAGGCCTTGTTCAAGTCTCTAAAATCAACACAAATTTTGATCTCACCATTCTTCTTCCTCACCGAACAAGGTTTTACACCCAAGTAGAGTATTTTAGTAATATCACATTAGCGCTCACTTGTGAGTGGTTTCATGTTTTAAAGGATGTGTATTTCCTATATATATGTAATGGTGTTCAAGGAGAAATTGAATATAGAAATCAAGTTTTCTTTGTCAACTCTGTTACTCCTTTATTTGGTATCAAAGCTTGATATTTGATCCTTTATAATGGAATTTAAGAATAATGAGGGACAACCGCATTTTTCCCTCGTGCATGGTGAAACTATTATGTGATAATATTTAAGATTATTTTATGTTTTTTTTAATTTTAGAATTATCCGTCGGTTTACAAGTATCTTTTCTACTTGCTTGGTTTTCAAAAATAGAGTGAGCTCTTTAAATACTTTTGTGCAATCCATTGAATCTCTCCGAAAATGACATAATAGGTGAAGCTTGTGTTTAGATATACATTTGTTAGAAAGAATCAATTAGATCCTCATTCTCCTGACAAAAGGTGGAATGCCTTGAAGACAGTATATGATCACCTTGAAAAAAGACTCAATGTGTCTCATTTCAATGTCCCCTGGGATCTACAAACTCATACATCTTTATTCATCAATTAAACCGTAATGTTTTTATGCCTATAGAGTGTTTGGACATATCATTTGTGATTTCATCAATAAATCTATCACAAAAATCCATGCTCATATTGATATGTGTTGCCACCGATCTAGCATTTACTGCCAAGCATCCAAACCAAATATCATATTGCCCTCAATTGTTTGGAGATTGACATGAAATGAATCTATCCCCACATATCTTGGCTATACATTTTGTTATTTACCATTGACCGAGTAATATGATGAAGTGAAAATTAGTATCCTACGGGTTTTGCTATTATTCTAAGCGGATCTACCCAAAATCTCCTAGTTGGTGTCCACAATGGTGTTTACATTTAAGCAATCCACTGTCTCTATGGAGATGCATTTCCCCGAGATGCTCTTCATTCAATTTTTAAACTATCTTGTTAAAGTTTTGAGTCAAAAGTATAGTTTATATGTACATGATAGGCTTGTTAATTTTTATTTTTAGTCATATTTTGAGAGACATAGTTCACATATATGGGGTTAATATCACCAGATATTTTCATTATATGACACTAAAACTCTTATTGTATTGTGAGTCAATCATTATATGGTATGGATTTTTAAAAAATTGTGTTTACGTGAATAATAGGTTATTGAGTTTATTTTTTTGTGTCATTGTAAAAAGTCAATAATTGAGACATTGGTAAAAAAGTGAAAATAATTTTTTTTTCCTTACGGATGCATTTTCAAAGTGGAATCGACATCCGATTGAGGTATGTAAAATTGAGTTTCATGTTCACATTTCGTTGAGCTATCAAAGTTGTCACACTGGAGGATGGAGGCATCGAGGTTAGAGGGCAATCATCACCCTCTCGTCGAGTCATCAACGATGAGGCCGCATAATAGATGTGGTGGCATATATATAGTGTGAGTATATGTATTTTAGTGTGGTTTTAAGTTTTTCAGTACTTCAGGGCCATGTTTTCTATGTGGTGGATACTTGAAAAGAGTTGAGTTAGAGAGAAGATGATTTATCGCTGATCCTACGATCGAATTGATCCTCTTATCATGCGTGCATACTTCGCTGAAAGATGGTCCACTTGGTGAATACGCTCACTGCAATGAGACCATGTGCAGCAAGATCTAACTAGCAAGATCTCGGCCATTGTATGCATTTAATACAATTTTCTTTCCAAAGTTTGTGTGTGGAAATTTCACATTGTGGGGGAACATGAAACCAATGTTCCATTTACATTTTGAGGCTAAAACGACTAAATTCAAAGGCAACTTCAGCTTGGCAATGGGCGCTTTTTTGTTGCTCAAGATTGAGTGCCAAGAATTGATAATAGTGGTCAGGGGTAATAAGAACAATGTGATTCTTAGAGGTGGTAATGTGAAATCTTTCCAGTATGTGTTCTATTGTTCAGTTTGGTGAGTTGTGTTTCCTATGTTATTCCCACAGTGAGATATTGATGAGGGCTAAAATAGTACTTGGCACATCATGATGTGGTTTGTGGTAAACCACTTAAAAACCACCAGTATCGGTTTGTGGTCAGCCGTTGTAAAACCATCCATTGGGTTTTTGATTTTCCTGTGAAAATCACCTAATCATGAAATTAGGTGCAAGTACAAAGATAGATTTTCCCCATGTTTATACTAAGGAGGAATGTTAGGAATATCATATTAGCACTCACATTATATTTTTTTGAGGTTGTTAATATTAACAACCACGTATTTATATGGACTAATATGTTACGAGTTGTTTTAACAAATCGTCAATATTTTTGAGTGGTTTCCTATTTTATAGGATATGTATTTCCTATATATATGTAATGGTGTTTGAAGGAGGAATGGAAATATAGAAATCAAGTTTTTCATGTGTCAATTTTTTTCGCTGCTCTTTTTAGAGTATATGATGGGAAATATTATTTTATCCTTAATTATTTTGGATAATTCCTTCCTCATGATGGGTTCTATCTTAGGATTAACAATCTTTACTTTTATCTTATTGTCTTAACATTGTGGATCGAGATTAATGGAATTTTGGACAATGTTAGGATCAAATCTCTTAAGGTCTTCATAATCCCATGAAAATATATGATTGAAATTTTGACACAATGAAATAAAATATTGTTTTTCATATTTAGTGCACATCTTTCCAAGCAAAAACTCCTTGCCTTGTGTAATAGTGATCATCGACAGGCCTTCTTACATTTTTATTATGTTCTTTTCTTTACCTCTAAACTCATCATCAAGACTCAAAATATGCTTAAGAGTGATCAATCCTTTTGGAAATTTATTTGTCCTTAGTTGAATAAATTGATCACTTATAGTTGTTATGGAAAATTAGATTACATTTTTTGAATAAAACTCATCCTCATTTTGGATGAACTACACTTTTTGTTCATCGCTATAAAATACCTAATAAATCGACTTCATTATCTATAATCGATGGCCTCATTACTAACATGACATGTTGTTGACTTCTTGATGAAGTTTTCATGAAGTTAGTGAGAATTTTGATCCAAGGGTTTCTATTTGGTTTGCTTCTTTTTGTTCCATTTCTTTGCACCACCTCGCAAATTAAGAGCATAAAACTCTCAAAATGATCCACACTAATGTTTATAAGATTTCAGAAGATTATCATTCAGTAGTACACTTCCTCTAACTTGATGGATGAAAAATTCAGTTGTCTCTAAATATTTACAAGGATTTGATTCATCTTTTTTTATAATAAGAAGACTCATGTACCAATACCTCATATTTTGCTACATTGTCAAAACATGCAAACTACAACTATGAGCAAAGAACAAATTATCATTCCTCGGGAAATTAGAACAACACCTATCCCAACTCCATTTCGCGTCTCCTGACAACCATCAAACAACATCTTCCATAGTCCGTAGCATTATTTTCTTCTTTCTTTGAGTAGTGTAGGTAAAATTTATTCTTGCCTCATGAATTCAAAGTACATTCTAAGTCCGGCTTCCAAAGTCAGATCACAGGAATCAAATTATAATTTTCTTTAGCCCACTCATCTAATAAAATATCAGGTATCGAGGAAGAATAAGTTGTTCTACTGAAACTAATTCATGCTCTTAGTATTCTTGTATCAAAAATTGATTGAGAGGATAAGGATCATAGGAATCAACATGATAGGATAATATAGGCTCATCTTCAGTATCGTAAATCTAGTACCATATCTAGTTCTGAAGCATGTGAGACCAATCAAGATAAGTAACTACCCACTTTGGCCATGAATCTCTTTGATATAAAAATGGAAAATAAAGGAAGCAATTCAATGATTG